>JAHWFP010223645.1:93654-164767 GCA_023313725.1 Lithobius niger | reverse complement strand
TATTATTATTATTATTATTATTATTATTATTATTATTATTATTATTATTATTATTATAAATTATATTAAAATAATGTTTGAAGAACAACCAGCACTGGAAGTACAGAAGGTAACATAATGTAAGGTGCTTTGTTAAATTTGCATAAAGGCTACTTAAATCTGCTCAGGTATCTGTGGCTTTTGTGCACTGCATCTCCAGAGGATACTAATTGGTCCGATGTTTTTGCACTGAAGTAGTGTCAGATAGGTTAAATGTGCTATTGTTCCTCACGAATATAGGAATAAAAGCTGCGGTAATGAAGGCCACGGAAAATTACACCAAATGAAGACATGTTAGTTATTTTCTGTGAACCACATTTAGTACGGAAGGAGGAGATAGGGAAGGCGCCGTTGGGTGATGATAGTAGGCAGGGTGGCACCATGTTATTTTTCTCAGTGACCTATTTGTAGCCACAGTAGGTTGGCCTCTGAGGAGACCAGAATTATTTGCGATGTCATGCTGGGAAGCGACCGTTGTAGTCTGGGTGGGGTGACTGTTTTGAAATGCGATTCAAACGCACTTCACATGCAATTCACATGCCTCTTGTGAAATGTGATTCACACGCGATTCACATGGAATTCACACGTTGCTTGCGCTATTCACCAACATAATTTATGGGTTGGGTGGAGGGCACCTGTATCCCACGTAATTGTTGGACCCCCTCCCTGCCTGTAAAGGTTCAGTGGTTGTTTAGTTTTATAAACTATAAAATGGTGTATATTTGTGATGAACCAGGCTTTTTTACACCTTGTACTGTAGTAGGAGAGGCATTAGAGATTAATACGGGGTGGTCGAAACATAGGAATGGAAAATATTTATGGAAAGAGTAAAATAATATATCTTTGATTTTGATGATGTTTGGTAAAAGATACTGAGTGAACTGCAGAAGAAAGTTGACAATTGAAAGCCTTTCTAGAGTTGGTCTTGTTCTAAATGGAGGAATTTACTGCAAAATATGAGTAACAGAAATTTTAGAATTGTGTCTTGTAATTTCAAAGTGTTAAACTAATGAACTGGATTGGATATGTAACTTAAAGCTAAAATTATATGAGCAGGGTCTGTGTTTAAGTTGTTGTTCACTGTGTATGATGTAAGTGGCCTTAACTGTTGGTGCTTCACATGTAATTTGATATATAGTATTTTACTTTAAGTGGTTAGGAATTTTAAATTCAATTTGCGTGGTTTTTTGATGTGCTTGTCTAAAACTGGAATGCTTTTTGGCAACGAGACGCATGTTATGTACTTAAAGTATGGAACACAGGGTTCTGCAACACCCAAAATGTTGGGGGTAACAAAAAATTGGTGGACAGGCTCTATGAGGTCTACGGTGATCCACCCTATTTCTTTTTTGCCCATCCAATTTTAAATAGTCTCAAGTTCCAACACCCTCTCCCGTTTTTTAGAACTGTTAAACTATTCATTTCGACTTGTATGGAAAGTCTTAACACCCAACAGAAAATCTATATCCTGAATTTTTGTAAATTTCCCTTCCTTTTTCAAAATTCGTTAAAATCAAAATTTTAAACCAACCACACCATAACAAAGCAAACTTTACTATGATATGATAAAACTCGGTGCTCTGTGGTGTTGGCTCATAATTATGCATCCCTTTCCAACTTCACAATACACAGCCAACCATTATTTATCATTTACACTTGCCTAGCATATGTTGAGAAAGGGCAGGGACAGAGGTAGTCCGAGCGTAGTTTAGAAATGTGGCTTACAAATCCCCTCACCCCTGACACATTCATTGCAAGGTTCGTTCCAGTGGTTCTTAATCTGTCGGAATGGGTTGCTATTATCCAAACTATAAACAGGGCGAAAGGCTCGGGCTACTCAAAAAGGAGACAAAGTTAGGTTATTTTTACTATACATATAGTTTATTCTAAAGTTCAGTGAATAAGCATATAAAAACTGTTCTCTACTTAAGCCTGATGCGTACCAGGATTAAGGGCATAGAACACGTTCCCTGCATGGGTAACATTAACTAACTTGTGTCCCAGATACTTCAGTATTAGCGTGTTTCATTGGCTCCAGACAATACTCAGTTTAGGCCAAGTAATAAAATGTTCTGTCCAGGCTGTGGGAGGATCATAATCACTCATCTTGGGCAATTAGGATAAATATTCAATGGGGAAATAGCCCATCATGCCTCTTACACTTGAAAAACTAGGATGCAAGCATAGCAGAGTCCAGGAAAGAAGGCTTTATGCTATTCTACAACATGTTTTTTTTTTGGCAAAAGTACAATAATCCATGCACAATTGCACATGGCATTGTTAAAGGAAACTAACCACGTGAACAATGACAAGTAACTAATTGTTAAAACGCTATTGGGGAAAGTATTAAAGATAAGGTTGAAGTTTTCACCAAGAGTGAGTAGCCACACAACAATTTCCAGGTAAAAATAATTCAGGGGTAAAATCTAGCTGACAGTATACTTTTCAATTTTGTTTTAAAATATCTTAGTGTGCTTTCCAAACAGATTTCTACTGCTTTACATTGTAATTAGGAAATAAATTTTACCTCTTATTTGAGCAGAATGGTAAAATTCTTGTAGAAAATAAAAATAATTGATTCACTTCTGCCGACAGCCATACCCAATTAATTTAGGTTCACCCAGTGCAATACGTGAGCTACTTGCCTTCCCTAACCAGCTTTGGTTTCTCCAACATAACCAGTCTTTAACTTTCGCCTGAAGAGACCAAACTTTTAGCCACTGTGCCAAAATATAAATTCCAGCCTATTTGAAAATATGTGCTCCTTGGTTCATTTCTGCAGTGGAATCAGGCCTCATGTTTGTTTCTAGGAGCACTGAATCACAAATTAAACCAAATAATTTCCCATAAAATGTAGAATTTTCCACTTCAGAACAACTTTAGAATATTCGTAAACCTCAATACCAGACACTGCAATCTGTCAAGCAGATAAAAGTAATGCAACTGTACTTTTGACCTCTCAAAAATTAAGAAAATAGATCTTTGATCATCTAGCTGATATTGACACACATTATATCAAACTATACCCGCATATCCAGATATACTTCAATACGTAAAAATACCTGACCCATTTAATTGAGCAACAAAAACTTCTACCCAAAAATCTTGCACAATATTTTTTTAAAACCAAATACCTGCCACCCACGCTTTTCCTTCAATTTTTTTGAGAAAAGAGCGCCCAACCCTATATTTCTCAAATTATTGTTTATTGTGTGGTCCCTAAAGAACTAGCCATAAGAGACCATACCAAACCCAATGATCTTTCTATTATAAAAGATTTACAATCAATTACAATTCCGCCATACTGTAACTGGGTCGCCTTTGACATCAAAGCCATGTTTCCCTCCATAGATAAAAACATTCTTTTACAAAATATTTCAGATAACTTCACTCTTTATTTCTCCCCACTTATTCACTTGGGACGGGAGATAGAGAAACGCAGCTGGTTTATGAATTTAAAAAATGTTTCACCCATCTTTGACTTTCATTATGGAAGCCTTCAACCAACCTTTTCACTTAATGATCTCACACTTTGTATTAATTTGTACTGGCATGTCAAATTCATTAATTTCCATAGCCCAATACAAACAACCAGAAATACTCCTTACCATTTATATACTGGTCCAGAGCACAAACTCAGTAGCCCTAAAAACGAAATTCAGAGGGTTGCCCACACCACTCAGCACAATACCATTTTCCCGAACTTCGATGTACAGGGTGTTAAAAAAAAACGCTACACATCGAATTCGAATTTTTCTAAGTCCAATAACCATTCCCCGTCACTATAACCCTTATCCCTGACCTCAGTAAAGAAATCAAGATAGTTATTCTGGACCTCGGGAAAGAAAGCGTTTATTTGAATTTCAAATAAGATCGCAAAAAGTAACAAAAAGCATGTGACAGCCCTGCTTGGTGGGGGGGACCAAAACAAACAATAAAAGCCCATAATTAGATTTCAAATAAAAAGATTAAAAAAAAACATTTAATTGGCCATCAAACAAAATAGCTAAAAAAAAAACTTTTGCAGTATTTGGATTCCAAATAAAAATGCAAAAGGAAAAAACGCATGTGGCAACCCTGGTTGGTGGTGGTTGGGGGGGGGGGACCAAAACAAACAATAAAAGCCCATAATGAGATTTCAAGTAAAAAGAAATAAAAACATTTATTTGGCCATCAAGCAAAATAGCTAAAATAAAGGCTTTTACAGTATTTGGATTCCAAATAAAAACGCAAAAGGAAAATACGCATGTGGGAGAAACCACTTGAACGGTGGCAGTACAACGTAGTTTCTGCAGCCTCTTATCCCTGATACTCTGTAGAAATCGATTCTCCCAATGTACGTACTGAATTAACAACTATCCAGTATTCACATCTAATTGCCACACCACTTGCTACACAGAAGGTCTAGTAACGTTATTCGACAGGAGTTCCCAGTTTACAGTACTGTACTTACTGTAATTGGCTGAGTTTAATTACCGATTTAGTAACCTTGGTTAATGCTGCATGTTTCCCTTCAGCTACTGTACTGCCGTTGCACGCTAAGTTGTGAGTCATGTGACCTGATGTCCCCAGGGCATGCACTATTGTGTGATGTGTAGTATACTGTAGTACTGGTTGGTCCGTACACTTGGAAGTAACAGTAGTTAGGTGCATACAACTTGATACGTATCATTCAATACAGTTCGTTCTTTTATTCGCCCTGTTCGACACCACTCGTTCTTTTTGTATTTCATAACGACATGCCACGCATGAACCTACACCAACCTATCAATATTATTAAATGGTATTACCAAAACGATACAATATCAGACATTTTGGTGATGTGGCAGGCTACGTATCTTCAGCCACCTCCATGCCGGTCTACAGTGGCACATTTGGTGGAGAAATCTGAAACCACAGGTTCTGTGGAAAATCAACATAAGGGCCATTCTGGCCGTAAACAAACGATTGAAAATGTCGCCGAGATCTACCACGTGTTGCTTGATGAACCAACGACGTCCCAACGTCAGTTTGGAATGGCAAACGGGTGTGTCACTGCCTTCAGTTAATAGGTTGATTAAGTACGTAGGCTTGAAGGTGTACCATCCACGGCATATCCACGCTTTATATGAAGATGATCCCGATCGACGCATTCAGTCCTGTGAGGAATTCCTAGATTACATAGCAGATGATCCGCAGAACGTGGAACGGATATTATACTCCAATGAAGCCAAGTTTCATCTGAATGGCAGAGTTAATCATCACAACTGCATATTTTACAGTGATGACAACCCACACGTCACTATGGCAGCATTCACGCCGTCACCTGGCATCAATGTTTGGGGAGGTATATCGGCTGGGGGGATCATTGGACCATTCTTCCTTGATGGAACAATCAACGGTGGCAGTATATTGTCAGCTGCTAGAAGACAGCATTCTGCC
Organism: Lithobius niger; assembly: GCA_023313725.1. Taxonomy (NCBI): domain Eukaryota; kingdom Metazoa; phylum Arthropoda; class Chilopoda; order Lithobiomorpha; family Lithobiidae; genus Lithobius; species Lithobius niger. The sequence goes on along the minus strand of JAHWFP010223645.1, from coordinate 159,307 downwards.
AGCTGTACGGGAAAAGTGTCCCGCAGATATTTTTTTCCGACTGGATGGTGCATCACCACACTATGCAACACAGGTGCAAGACCTTCTTGATGACCAATTTCCCAACAGCAGGATTGTTAGAAGAGGTGCAATGGAATGGCCCGCGCGTTCGTGCGTTCGTGCCTATGGACTTTAGTGTGTGGGTAATAGTACGGGATTTGGTGTACATTCAAACAGCCCAGGATGTTGCAACACTGCAAGTTCTCATTACTGCTGCATTTGAGACATTACTCCTGACTTATGCAGGAGAATATGCTCATATGTGGTGAGTATATAGTTGCTGGAGGAGGGCAGTTCGAGCGTCTTCGTTCGTGATTCAATCACCTGGAACATCTTTCTTTGTCTCTAAACTTTAATGATGGACTTAATTTACGTTACAACTGGTTTGAAACAAAATGTCAAACGTAAGCCTTCTAGAGATTAGCCTATCTGGTCCGGCAATGGGACTGGGGACCGTGGCAAAGTCCTCCCCCCAGGGTTCGACATGCACGTTGTCTTTTGCTTAATTATTATTTGAAATCTAGGAATTCCTCACAGAACTGAATGTGTCGATCAGGAACATCTTCGTTTAAGGCGTGGAAACGTTCCTTTTGCGAATTGTTATTTGAAATCAAAATACTGTAAATTTATTTATTTTAGCTATTTTATCTGAAGGCCAAAAAATGCTTTCTTGTTTCTTTCTATCTAAAATTAAAAAATAAATGCATATATTGGTTGTTTCGGTCCCCTCCCCCCCTCACCAAACAGGGTTGCCACAAGCGTTTGTTCCTTTTGCATTTTTATTTGGAATCCACATACCGTAAAGCCTTTATTTTAGCTAATTTGCTTGATGGCCAAATAAATGTTTTATCTTCTTTACTTGAAATCTAATTATGGGCTTTTATTGTTCCCCCCCCCACGATCAACCAGGGTTGTCCCATGCTTTTGTTACCTTTTGTGTTCTTATTTGAAAAGCAAAATAAAAGTTTTCTTTCCTGAGGTCAGGTATAACTTTCATGATTTCTTTACTGAGGTCAGGGATAAGGGTTATAGCGACGGGGAATGGTTATTGGACTTAGAAAAATTCGACGTGTTGCGTTTTTTTTAAACACCCTGTATTATTATCAAGTTTGTCAACATTGCCTATCCTTTTCAATTTATCTGATTTTCTTATCTCAAATGGTATAAGCAAAAAATAAAAATAGTGGATCAGCATAACCCACAGAACTATTTTCCATCGCCTTTTTTGATTTCCCCTATGTACACAGTGAAGGGCATTCCCTTCTTCACACCCAGAACATTCATCTTGCTACCAAACACAAACAAGTGCCCCAAAACCTATGCAAATTGCCTGTAAGCTGCCAACGACAGATGAAAAAAATACCATTTACAAATTCAATGCTAGCAGTGACACGTTAGGCTTGTTACAGTGGAAAGACTGTAGAAAAGCTTACATGCAAACTCCGCTCACTTCAATCTCACTTTAGGGTGCATGATGAATTCAATGCATTATTCTCAACACTTTCTTACGCTAATATGGCACAAACCCAACGTTATGGTAGCCACATTTTGCACCAAATTCCTGAATTTAGTATAAGACTGAAGCTAGAAACGTTTTCAACTGCTATTCTATCTCATGCAATCCTCAAACATTGTCTACCTATATCAACAAATTTTAGGAAATATTAATTTATTCTAAAAGTTTTTCGATTTCCCTTTTCGGCAACCTGGGGAAGATGGTAGTGACCATATAAAAAGCTGATCCGTGAATTGTTCCCATTTCATGCCCACATCACACTTCGAGGTCTCCCTCTCTCTCTCTACGGTCTTGGTTTTGCCTAAATATTTGCATTTATTTGACTGTGCTCTGACAGTTTAGCCTGTCATGAAGGACATATTTTAACTAAGAATAATTTGATAGTTTAAATCATTTTTATTTTAAATGATTCAAAATAAAAATAAAATTATTAAATAGTTATCAAATTAATATTTTCGGATTAGGCCTGAGTGCACTGTATGCTTGTGCGCTTTTTGGTTTTAAATTAGTTACAATTAAAAGTTCAACAACGGTAGTTTAAAGCTAAAATCTCATCATAATTACAAGCAGTAAATATGCTGCTACAGCACAGGGGAACAGCATCACTTCAGTCCCAGATTATACAACTATACATTTGTATTCCAATAATAGGAATGAGCACATTTCACATTACATCTGATTGTAATTAGATCCATTTATATTAATTAAAACTGTTACATTACAACAGCAGTTCAAAAGTTAAAATCCACCACGAATACAAGCAGTTATTACGCATTTCAGCAGAGATAACAGCTACACCTCTGTCCCTAACTATGGTCAAACAATAATCATTGCCCTAGCTGGAAAAAGTATATCTCCACTGTTCATGTGAATAGACAATTTAAGAGGTGTACTACACGTTTTCATTGAGATTTTATTGCTGTTCATCTATAAATATCCACGCAGCAGAGCCGTATGTCCAATACATATCATTATGACGAGAAATGGGAACTACTCTGAGGATCGATACTCTGAGAATTTTACAGATATCAGGAACGGATTTGCGTCATTCTTTTGCTTAATAAAGAGCTTCCAATTGAAATATATCTATGAAAGGTTTTCGAGTATTGAAAGTTGGGCCGCTATGTAAAATGAACCCGTTATTGACGTATTTTTGACATATTTTCAGGGTGAAAGATTATTCTGAGAGTGTGGGTTCCTTTCAACTTTGGATTCAGCACGTTTTAAAATATTTGTATACACGTTTTCATGCTTGCTGCCAAAAGTGACCAATCTTGCCAGAATATGCCTAACTGTAAGTGATTAATCAATCGCTTACCTTGTTTATATGAGTGAATAAAATATTTCACGTTGTGTTTGCTCCCTACCTTTAAAATTCTAAGTTATAACGGTGGCAACAAGTTTTGCTCAGAATATTTGATTTATATTTTGATTAAGATTTTGATTTTGCTCAGCTTTATTTGCTCTGTTCTTAACAATAATTTTATTCGTAGAATCATAAGAAACTGCATCTCTTCCTATTTTATTCAATGTATATAAATTAAAATTTGTATTTTCTTTTATGTTGTTATGAAAAAAATATGTTGGTTTGTTTATTTTTCATTGGGATGCTGTCCGAGTGAAACGGATGCCAAACAACCTTCTAATTATGTCACTTTTCGGACAACTGGATATGGCTAATTCGACAATTTAGTAGCAACTGCAATCTTGCATACGTTTCGATTCGCATTCTAATGTATGGCAGCACTCTATCCTTCATCATTAATGATGGATGCTAGCACATGCCTATTTTTAACTTATATTTAAGTATTTTTGGCAAATATCCCAATTCGTTATCATTGGTATTTATCAAAAAAAATTTCCAAAATTTATTAATTCTCATGCGTCACATTAGTCACAAATCCTGTATACCTAACTTAATTAATTTTGCACATTGATCTAGTGTTTAGAGCTCAAACATTCTGAATTTCTTAAATAAGATTCATTTCGAGACACGTGTATTTGATTATGCCAAACTCTCGTTTGCACGCCTTATGTTAGATCTCAGACCTATCAGTTACATCAGACTTAATTATCTTCTTTCGCATACCGTAATTAATTCTAGCATAGCTTTTATTTCATAGTTCTCGTTTTAGAAGCATGTCAAAAATCAAATTGTGGTGCAATTATTGTCAGCCTGTTTTCTATTATGACAACACTCCAGCAATACCAGAACACCCGTTCACAGTCACATCGTCTTATCAGTTTGGCATCAGCTTTATTTCTCCAAGTGAATAATTTGATTTTTTAGCATGTTTTTAATGTCAAAAAATGTCAGCAAATAGCAAGAACCATTGGTAATAGCCTAGAGTGCAACGTGAAGCTATTCTTTATATTTACTACATTAGTGAAAACACAAATATTTTTTCTACGGTACTGAAGTTTGACAGTAATCTTCTAATCATAGTCGTGGTAGCAAGTATCAATATGTTTTGTTGGACTTTAATTATACATCTCGTGTGATGTAACAAAATGTTAAAAAATTGTATGTAACAAAATTGTTAAGTTTTTTTTTTAAATTATTATCACAAGTTTAAAATAATATGCACGGTTTTATTCCTTGTCTGTTACGAAGTTAAACTAAAACTTAAAGTGAAAGAATTATTTTATGCTTCTTTTTGTTGATTTACAGTTCTTTTTCAGATTCAGCTTATTTTTAGGCCTATTTTGTTTTAGCCTTATTTCAGATATACTACTCAGTAAACAATTTTCGCTCATAAAAGAAATTTTCAATTTTCAATGTTGTGTAGCCTATAAAACCAATATTTTCTCTTTAAATAAGCATGCATGTTTTTCGTGTTGGATGCTGATAAGAAACAATTGCTCTTCAACGGTTTTTTCTCAAAGGAATTTTTATTCTGTAATCAACTTATTTTCGCCCTTTTCAGACCTAACTTTATTTTATGATGATGCAAGGTATCAGGTGCTTTCAGTCAAGGGTGGGGGGTGGAGACTTTCGGTTTCTTTCTCGGCAGTCAGTTAGGCCCCTTTTAGACTTTTTACGACTTGAGGTGATACGTTGTTAAGCCACACAACAATGGCTAAGCCCAGGCCTTTGGATAGAAAGTAAAGTGAAAAAAGTATCTGGTAGTTTACTGTGTTTAACTACTCAACCATTCACTGTGTTTGTTATAATGACGTCACAGTCAAATTGAAAAACAAATATCTTCATAACAATATCACATTAAATACAGCAAATGGGACTAGTTAAAGTATTTTATAAGTTCATAAATACACAAGTCACTGTAAAAAAATGTAAAGGTAAGGCATAATAATCTGTGAAGTTTAGAACCACCACAGCATAGTATTATATAGTTATGTAATTATTGTTTAACTTGAGTGACGTGATTCTGGTTAAAGCAGCAGATCAATTGCTAATTTATATCAGTTACATACCATCGAGACTGATGTGCTTGGTGAATGAGTGGGCCTATCAGAAAATCCATTACGTACATTATTTATTTGTGGAAATCAAAGTGTGTCACTCGAATGAAACAATAGTACGTACAGGTGTATTAATGCAACGTGATACTACTCTTTATATTTACTACATTATTGGTAGCACAAATATCTTTTGTAAGGAACTGAAGTATGACAGTAATCTTTAAATCTGAGTCGTGGCAGCCAGTATAAAGATGTGTTTAATTACACATCTCGTGTGATGTAACAGAACGTAAAAAAAATCGTATGTAACAAAATTGTTAAGTTTATTTAAAAATTATTATCACAAGTTTAAAATAATGCGAACGGTTTTATTCCTTGTTTGTTATGAAGGTAAACTAAAACTTTAGATGGAAGAGTAACTTATTCTTATCTTTATTAATTTACAGTTCCACAGCCTTCCACGCTACCAGGTAAGAATTATATGAAATCTTATCTTCCCTGTCTCCTCATTGTGGTGTATCTAACAGAACGCAGTAATCAATATCAACCAAAAAAATGCATTGGGTGTAATAATCAACAATCTGTATTATTATAATACTAACAATAATTTGTCATTCCCAAAAAAAATTTAGACACAAACTTTCGTTTTTGATATCATGATATCGACATGTTTACTCTTAGATGCAAAAGTATATTAAGTACACAATGTAATGTAGACCCTTGATGAAAGTATGACGTTGTTTAGAAACATTTACAGAATTTAATGGTAATTTTTTGGTGTTTTTGTGTATTTCATGTTTAGCAGAAAAGATCAAAAAATTATTACCAAGTCATTTTTAATATATCAGTTGAATCCTTTCTAGTATGGTGGCGAACTTTTAAATATACATCCTAAATATACCTCTTTAAAGACACCAAAGCCAACCAAGATAGAAGCTAATTTATTCCTTTAGTCATGCGACCTACAATTCTTTCATTAAGGGTAAAGCTACAATAGTTACACTTAAGGATTCCAACTGCTAATGTCTTAACAGGCAAGCATTTCTTGATATTTACAAGATATTTTCTTAAAGCCATCAAGTCAGCTTGTGTTAAAGACAAACCTTTTTGATGTTTGCTTTCTGAAACCTATAATTTTCATCATAATTTGAGAAGAGAATATTGGATGATGTTAGGCAGAATTGAAAGAAAAAGCTATCGGACACAAAAAATTAAAACCAGTTCTTTCTAGCTGGTTATCAAAAAGCTTTTCTGTATGTTCGAAACTTTGCTAATTCTTGTTATATTACATAGAGAGGTAGAAGGATTTAACAGCAACGCTGAAGCTGGATTAGCCATTCTATTTACAACCAGAAGCGGAATGAACATAAATTGCAGAGCTACGTGGTACAAGCTGTACTGTGCTCTTTTTTAACGGTTTTATAATTGTGACCAAGTTCTATGAATTATGTAAGTTGCTGAAAGTGAAAACTGTATTGTTCTATGAATTTGTGCCGGTCAAGCAGTTTTCTTTCATATATGATAAAATATAAACACAGAAGCAACTGCTGTAATCATAGTTGTTGAATACTTTTAAACATATAAGTGATTATTGGATCACTTGTCAAAGTATATCACATCGATTATTTTGAAGGTCTTCTAAAAATGTGGAGCAATCTATTTCTGAGTAGTAGAGATATTCTATTTCCAACAGTGTCGACGAACAGTGATCTAATTTCACAACAAATTAAATGTCCGTGCGAGTAGACTATCCTTAATGTTTATTTTATCTGGATATAAGTAAATAAACTTACTAAGTGCAGGTGCACTTATACGAAGAATACGTTCAGACTCAGTTTTCCAAAATCACATTGAATCAATAAATCTCTAGAATCAATCAACGTATTTTGACATTATGAAGTGAACCTACCATTTTTCCACGCTGTAACACCATTTTTCATCTTATTTATAATTAAAACTAAAATAATTAACTTGATGCATTTAAATGCATTGACAACATATACTTACAAATATTTAATAAATTTCTACATGACTTTCCTGCTAGCACAGATTATGTTTTCCAAAAATTCACAAAACTGCCACTTCTCCCACCACTACACTACATTGACGTCTAACCCAATACAGACCTGCTAAACCACTCAACATCTGGTAATTCTCTGAGTACTTTTTAATACACAATTAATTTGTAATTACTTCGTTTAGTATTCATAGTTTAGACCAAGACATAATTTTAATGCCCTTTCGAAAGAGCGGATACTAAAAGAGAAGCAAGTAGTGGCATAGTTAGTATTCTCCCAAGTATTCTACATCCTGTTACTAGTTACGGTCTTGCTTTTTGATTCCATTAAATGAATAAATATTTTTTTTTACCTGCAGGCACCCCAGGAGCTGTAGATCCAGAAAAAAGTAATGCACCTTACTATTATTATTCAGTAGGCTTTTTGTGTGCTGCTGTTACCATGTAGCCAATATATGGATATGGTTCGACACACATTAATGCAATCTGTACCTACAAGAAATATACGTTCCCTATTTCATGTTATTTCATTCCTGTTTTCACGAGAATTTATCAATACCTTGGATGGTGCTTCTCCACAAAATCAAAGTGCTGTAACTAGTTCGTTTTAATACGAAAACAGAAACATCACAAGATAGCTGCTTATTTAGTAGAGTAGTTTGTTATCATGCCTTCGTTACGGTTATGAACTTGAGCTCAACATGATCGAATTGATAGGGTCGAAGCTCTTGTAGCCCTAATGGTATTGCTCTGTGTTTTTGTGTGTCGTAGAATATGTCATTACTACGTTTGTGTAGTAGACTATGTAATACATATCTTGCTAATTATTTGAAATATAAATATGGTACTTGCAGTGATAAATTCCGTTTGACTTCAATTCCCTCCACAAACAGATTGAAGCAAAATGCAGTAAAGTTGCAAGAGCTACATTTCAAACACTGTCACACACTGACAGATACACTGTATACCCCATCACAGACACTACAATTCTGTGTTCTGTAAGTTCTGGAAACAGTATTTTCGTTTGACCTTACAAAACGTATACTGTGACTTCTGCTTCTCGTTATCTTTATTTGCATTTATTATAATATTGTAATAAATAATGTGCAATGATTTTTAAACGCTAATGTTATATCTATTTTGGTCATGGTTTGGTATTATTCCTCAATACCGTAGCAAGACTTATCAATATAATAAATAGAAATTTTTCATTAAATGTACTGATAGAAGAAATATTTGGTGCAAGAAGTAGCTGAAACAAGAAAACACATTATTAGCCAATAGTGTTGCAATCTTCAGGAAGATGGAATCAATGTAATTGTACATAGCTGATACTGTCACGAAATAAAATATGATTATATGTTTTTTTTTTAACTTTCTAACCCATTGCAAACCAAAGCGCAAATTCTGGAGAGTAAGACTGAAAAAATAAAAGCCGTATTAAAAAACTATGCTTTAGGTGGTGTCCTAGGGAACCTGAGCTTACTGAAGAAAACACATTAAGCACTTGGTCTCAGTGCCAAGAGGTGGCACAACTAAAGCTGTGAGTTTTTTAAACATGAGTTGTTTGCTTGCATTCATAGTACCAAAGTGGTCTAAGGATATATTCCGAAATTAACGCGTCTTTCATACGTATACAGTGACAAATATATTCCTTAAAATTTATATAAGAAGTAAATTTGAAAATTTCTGAAAGCCAATAGCTACCTTTTTTTTTGTAACTGAAAGTCTCTTCACGGAATGTAGTTCAAATTTTTTAACGAGTTTCTCGTTTGTAAACAAAGTTCAAGAGTTTTTACTTTAAAAACTTTTATTTACTTCAGAAATACTGTGTATTTTAAGTCTCTTTTTTTACATAGTATGATATCATGAATAATGATGAAGAAGTACGCCAAACATACACGTCAACAGTGCGATATAATAAAAACCATGAAAAAAATAGAATTTACGAGGTTTTGCATCACTGTATAAGCTTAAATACATGTACATTTGAAGAATTTGCCCATGTAGAGTTAATACCCATATTGCTTGTAGCAGTGGAAACTCGGACAAATGCACTGTGACAGCATTAAGCCTCAATCCCCCAAAATATAACCAATTAAAATATGTAGTATTGCAAATTACTGTTTTTTAAAGAAATTTAATTGTACACAAATACTGTTTTACTCCACTGTAATATCTCATACCATCTTTGTGTTTCAGAAACCCCACCGACAGAGCCAGGTAACTTATGCTGATAGGTCCAGTTTTTAGAAATTTTCTGCAATGATTTCCTTCCTTTTTTCAATTTGTAATTTCATTTGAATGTAGTGTTCCGAAACGTTTTAATGAAAATTTGTGTTAGTTTCTTAAGAAGTACTATGATATGTTTATAGCAATAACTGTAATGTTAGAAAATTATGCACTTCAAACTTGTAGTATGGGCATGTCGTAATAGTGGCGATAGTAGTGACACTGCTTGAACCATTTAGGGCAATTATAGAAGTGCTAATTTCGTTTAACAGTACTTGTATAACACGTTCTCTACATTAGCAACTTGGATTCGTACTGAATGCTAGATTTGTTGACAGTATTTTATGATAACGATGTAAATTTTTAAAATATTACCAGTAATACATGAAAAACAAGAAGTTTAATTTAAGAGAATAGTATGTCAACCAACCTTCTACCAACTCAAGATTTATGGTCGCTTGTTTAATTTGAACAAAGTAAACAAAAATAAACTTTTACACATTGCTCTGACTTGATATAAATTTGATGAACTACATAAAATTATAAAGAATGATGTTACAAATACGAAAAGCACACTGAATAAGTAGACTTCTCTTACTGGTATATAAAGTGGTCAAAAGACTCGATCAATAATCAGTAGTCGTCGTCTGTTTTAAGCTTAGCTCTGGAAGTTGTGCACAAGTACAACAAAAAAGCTTCGGGGTTTAATCGAGGTGCCAGGGTGTAACGAACGAAATGGGATATAATTACCTGATCACATCCACTTAGATCGATTGTACCCTGGCTCGTCTGCCTTCCAGCATGATAGGAGGTAGTATATATTTATAATACATTTGTTATTATGTAGCAAGTAAAGATAATTTCGGCTACGTACAGCTGATCATCAAAAATTTGTCATCATTTTAATGGTATAATTTTAGAATGATTTATTCTTTTTCAGTGCCTGTGGAAATGACTGGTAAAATTTTTTTCCAATCCTTTGTTTTTAGTTTAATAATTAATTTATAGGTTGATTTTTTGGTATTATTTCTGTTACTTCTGCTTGACTGCAGTATTTAATACTGTAGTAAAACCTGATTTATGACAATTGTATCATTTTAAATTTGTTGAAACATTCTTTTATTGTTTCAGACATTACCTTAATCACAGGTAATTAATATTTTTCACATTTATGTATATAAATTTTTCAATGTCTTTTCTAAAGCCCCCATCCCACATCTTTAGAAAAAAAATCCACTAAATCAATTGTTTTTATTTCAAAGCAATGGGCATACTCGACAGAATAAACAAACTTCAGAAACTGATGGCTTCGAAACCCGCCAATATCAGAACCCCCTGGTTTTTTCTGAATTCGCCTCTCTTCTGTCACTTCTGGACCTGCAGATAATCGGCTGCAATATGTGCCCGTCAAACCGCACGAACATAATTCAGACTGAAGCAGTCCTATATACTATTGCTGTTATTCCTTCCTATATTATTTATGTTTGTGCCTACCCTATTAGCAAATTGGATGCTATAGGATTTAAAGAAGTGACACCCGTCTTCAGCCTTGTCCTTCCAAACCAGTAGATTATTACACTCGCTACCCGTCTAAAATTCCATTTTTTCTGCTAACCCAACTACTGTCTCAATGGGCCTTTTTAAAATTCCAAAGGATCAATTGATTAACATACTCAACCAAATAAACTTAAGCAAGTAATTCTTCTGAATATTTGGATTTTAGCATGACTCCACCTTACCCATCATGTTTCCTAACCTCCCCTACATTGTCTTGGATAATACTCCAACCTCCAACTCCACCCTAATACAGTTCTATCAATTAAATTTGATTCGTTATTAGGCAATGTGTGAGGTTCTAGTTTCAAAATATTCTATCAGTATCCTGCTTGCCTATAAAACTGTTGGTTTCTTCCCCAAAACCAGATTGGATCTAGCTGGAAGGCATCAACTGTAGTTTAACTGTAAGTTTATTGGTAGTGTTGGGCTTGTTACATTGTTATTATCGTTGTCGGGTATATGTTGTTTTGTTATCGTTTTTGCTTTCTCACTGATGGAATTTGGTTCCTACAAATGTCTGCTTGCCGTATTCAGTTATGTAAAACGTTGAATTGCAGTAAACCAGCCTAGTTATAAACCTTGGACTCTTGTCCACTTAGATACATAAATTGGTGCCGAGACCCGTTCGATCAAACTAGGAGTCAACAATGACGGAGTTGGACAAGTTAAAAAATTTCGTGGGGCTGTTAGGGCTCCAGTTTTGTCACAAAATGGAGCCGGCCATCACTGCTGAGGACTAAAACGAATTTTAGGACAATTTACGGAATTTTTGTCTGGTAAGGCATATGAACTAGATAGGTATTATGGTAAAATTGCGGTAAAATTAACAGCTGCTGATGATATTGACGCTGAATATTCTGCATGTGGCAATTACGCAGATAAGATTACCATATTAACTATGAAAAACAGATCGACATTTGAAGCCCCTAAATGAAAATGCGCCAATTTTACTTCATGCTGCGTTTATGCCTGCTGTGACATTCACTACTGCTAGTGTAAGAACAAAATTACCAAAACTTAGCATACCAAAGTTTACTGGTGCTGCTGATCAATGGCAATCCTTTATAGATTAGTTTACCTCTTTGATCCAAGACAACCCAACCCTGTCTGACCTTGATAAGTTTAACTACTTGAATGCTCTGCTTGTAGGTCCAGCGGCAGAGGTTATTGTACGATTTTCAATCACTGATGCCAACTATGCAAGTGCCTTAGCTTTACAGAAAAAGCAGTTTGGAAGGAATGATTTGCTGAGTGACAGTCATTACGTGCAGTAACTACTGAGTTTAAAACCCATTCCAATAAGAAATTTAGTGCTGCAGAGCTTCGAATATTATACATACAATGCCGAGCTCAAGTTAAAAGTTTTTAAACTTTAAATATGGCACTCCACAGATATGGGGATTTATTGTATACGATTTTAACTCGTTTGTTGCCTCATGAAACACTTAAGCGATGTTGTGAAAAAACCGAAGGTTCAACAGAAAAAAGATATTCAGAAGCTACTTGAATTTTTGTGCAAAGAGGTGAAAATTAGAGAAAAGCTTGAATCCTTCAGCAAAGTGGCGAATGCATGCAAACCAATACCAGTAAAAAACATGAGTACACTGCTAAGTCGGACATTACACCGTCAACCTTGAATCTGGGAGTTGGGACACAATCTATGACCGAGCCAGATGCTTCTGAAACCATGCCGTTCATTTTTTTGTGAAAGTTTTACATCGGCCCTGGTGTTGCAATGCTGTGTGAAGTGCTCAAGGACGTTGTCTTTTGTGTGTTTAGCGGTCCAACTTGTTGTTGCAAGCAGTAAAAAGAAGCAGTTAAAATGCTACTTTTGTGGTGGGAGACATAACAAGCTGTTATGCAATAAAGACATAACGACTTCAGGAGTGAAGAAAAAATCTTCAAATTACGTAACTACTACGTATACTAGGTCTTTTTCTACGAATTGAAGCACATCTAATGATTCGGTATTCCTAGTCAAAATAGCACGTGTATGGGCAGTTGATCCACTAGGTAAACGAAAGGCACACTGTCTCTTAGATGATGGGAGCCAGCAAAGCTACATCTGCAAATCTGTAGCTCATAAGCTTGGTCTAAATAGCTTTGGACACAAAGCATTTTCAGTGCATGCTTTTGGGGATGGAAGACCCGTTGCTGGACAATATTGTTGAGTTGAGGTTTGTCTGGTAGGTTGTTATGATGAAGCACAGGTGGCTACACATAGCTACTTGAAATTCCAGAAATCAGCTCAGCCGCCTTACCTAGTGTTGGAGGTGTGTGGATTGTTGCTGACTAATGATCCTGCTGGATTGGAAGATGCTGATGGAGCACCAGAGATTCTAATTGGATCCGGTTATTACTGGGACATTAAACGTGTTTAGTCTAAATGGATAAATGACCATCTTGTTGCACTGAATCTCTTTGGCTAGCTAATTAATGGTCTAGTTGCTAAAAATCAACCTGCTGGAAAATATTGCATGGACAGACGGACAATGTGCAACTGAGCGTGTTCACTGGCCAAATTACTGAGTCGGACTTATATACTACGCTTTGTCAGTTTTGGGATTTAGACAATATCGGAATTACCCCTGAAGTTAACAAGAGACTTGTTTTTCAAGAGTATCAAAATACCTGTATAGATTTTCAGCAGACATTATACCGACAGACAGATGGATTTCATGAAGCATGGTTGCCATGGAAACTATCACACGCAGAGCTAACCAATAATAAAGAAGTAGCCTTTAGAAGATTTCAACAGCTAATTGAATGCTTAAAATATGACGAACACTGCAATGAGTTATGCTAAAGCAATGAAGGATTGTTTGGATTCTGGACATGCTGAAGTTATAAATGTTTGATCTAATGCTGGTCCTACTTATCACATGGTTGTTACGGAAGAGAGAGCATCAACGAAAGTAAGGGTAGTGTTTGATGTATCTGCTCATGAACTTGGTCAAGAATCTATGAATTATTGTATTAGTGTATGACCTAACATAAACCCTGATATTCTTGCGATGCATCTGCGTATCCGTGTAGAGCAGATAGCTGATGTAGAGAAGGCATTCCTACAAATTATATTAGTCAATGAAGATTGTGACTCTGCTCGATTCTTTTGGGTGAAACCTGATTGGGACTTTCTAGTGGGTCCACCAGTTATAATACTACGAATGAAAACCATCGTGTTGGGTGCCAAATCGAGCCCTTTCTTATTGGCTTCTTACTCACCACCATAGTCAACTACAATGGTCAGTTTCTGGAAGCAGGTAGAAAAATAGATGAGGACCTGTGCAGCGATGTTTGCAAGCTGGTGGGAAATCTGCCAGCCACTTGAATGGTTTTACCATGACTTTAAAGAGTAAAAGATAATGCAAAAATGCTTTTAAAGAAGTGGTGCAGCAACTCTCCTGTACTTCAAGAATACTGGAAGAAATGTAATGAACACATACAGATCAGTTTTCTGAACATTCATCAACCTCAGACATATCCAAGTTGAAGGTTTTGGGAATAGGCTGGAATCCATTCAATAACCTGTTTTTATTCAACACTAGCAACCTGCAAAATTTCATGTGTTTTCATGTGTTTTACGTGTTCTACACACTATTTCACGTATTTTTGATCCGCTGGGATTTGAAAGTTCATTTACAGTAACTCTTCGCTTGTTGTTTCAAGACTTTTGGCTGAAAAGAAAAGAATGGGAAGCTTTTTTAACTGGTCTACATGAAGTGGAGTAGACGAAATAGACCAAAACTAGGATACTGTGCAAAACTTGTACATTCCACGACATGACACAGATAGGAAGTGAAACGAAAGTTCACGCCTTTTGTGATTCCAGCGAGAGGGCTTATGGTACTGCAATACACGTGAATTAAGGAGCAGACCGCACTTTGGGTATTCTGCAGTTGCTAGTTAGAAAGGTTCGCGTTGCACCATTAAAGAGAATGATAATTCCACGCTTGGAATTATTAGCAGCCTTTATAGAATCTCGTCTTGCACTCTAGTTGTAACAACTTTATCTGTGTTATGACCAAGTGTTTCTATGTTAAGATTCAATGGTCACTTTATGATGGATTCCAGGAGATCCTTCTCAGTGAAAATATTTGTTGCTGACAGGGTTTTGGAAATCTGTTGTAATTTTGATGTGATGCAGTAACGATATTGCTCAGGTGTTGACAACCCAGCTGACTGTTTGAATCGAGGATTGTCCACCCGAGTTCTAAAGAGAAAAGGTCTGTCATAGATGGGGGGGGGATTGAGGCTTAATGGCGCGTCGACAACTTGGTCATTAGCGCCAACCTCAGTCACAGTGCAGTGGTCCGGGTTGCCACTGCACCACACATTACAGAGATGTTATTCAAACCCCTAACACAGCCTGGCACAGCCTGGTTAAAAAGAAAGGAAAATTATCCGAAATTTGAATTGAATGACGACAACGCCTCTCAAGATTACTTGGAAAAGGAATGAAAGCAAGCTAACAAGAAAAGTGTATTATGGCAACAAGTGTCAAGATCATTCCAAGTTTACTAGACTTAAAATGCTACAGTAAGTTGTTGAGAGCTATCAGAATTGTTTCATGGATATAACGTTTTATTGGTCATTGCTGGAAGAAACCACCACAACAAGATGCACTCTCAGCTCGAGAACTCCAGGATTCTTTGGAATATTGGGTTTATCAAGTTAAAAAAGAGGCCTTTGGTGACAATATTGAAGTTTAAAAAATGGTAATTTGACGGATGAAAGTTTATATCAAATGAATTTATTTTACATGAAACAGTTTAATTAGAGTTCGTATTAGGCTTCAGTTTGCAACTTTAAACAGAAACGGAAAGGAGCCTTTGTTACTGCCAAGTATATCTCGATTCACAGAGTTGTTATTTGAAAAGGAACATGAACGCCTCCTGCACAGTCAATTAAAGGACACCCTGATATATGATCAAAGTTCTGGATCCTCAAAGGTCGACAAGCGGTGAAAAGAGTCATTGGACATTACTTTGACTTCGGGCAAAGGCCATCGCTGTGCAGGAAGTCTTGGCTCCTCTTTCGGGCGATAGAATGACTCCATCGCCTTCATTTTCGTCAATAGGGTTGATGTTGCTGGACCGTTCTATGTGAAAGCAGGAAAGTTATGAAAGCTTACATCTGTTTATTTACATGTGCAGTGACCAGAGCTATTCACCTAGAGTTGGTTTCGAGTTTAACTACTGGTCATTTTCTTCTTGCAATGAGAAGTTTCTTTGCTTGCAGAAGTGCGAGGCCATCTATTCGGTTATTGCTAACTTTCAAGCTATCTGACCGTGAGCTGAAAGAACTGTGACATACTACTGACAGACCCGACCTCCAGGATTGGTTCGGCAAGAAATGTTTCTCCTGGAAATTTAATGTGGAAAAGGCAGCTTAGGCAACTTAGGGAGAGGATGGTAAGAACAGTCAAGGAATGCCTTCGAAAAAAGTCCTCGCATGAGCATTGCTATCCTTTGAAGAGCTCTGTACCTTGCTTACCTAAGTAGAAGCCATGGAAAATTCTAAAAAATCTCGTACGTCTAATCGGAAGCCTTGTAAGGTCTACCATTAACTCTTGCTCACTTTTTGGCGAGTGGAAGGCTTACCACTTTGCCTTTGAATAGTCCCACTACAAAGGGTAAAGGTGATAAAGACGAGCTGGGCAAGAGACGAGTTTAGCACAACCGACTTCTTAATACTCTGTGGCATTGTTCGCAGAAGATTATCTGCTGTATTTACGGACAGCTTCTGAAATACGCCAGGGAGATAAACTGGTGCCTTTGAAGGTTGGTGATGTGGTGTTGTTACACAACAGTACATTCCCAAACACATGTGGAAACTTGCCAGAGTCTTGGAGACATTTCCAGGAAGAGAAATGTCTTATGTCATGCCTGTTTTATTCGTACTGCTAAAGGGAACTTGAGAAAGCCAATACAATTATTATTTCCATTACAAATTTAAACTTGCTTTTAAAGGGGGGGGGGTCAGGATGTAGCGTAAGTATAAGTTTATTGGTATTGTGGGGCTTGTTACGCTGTTATTAACATTGTTATCTATATTTTTTATTGTTATCATTTTTCTCTCTCCCCGATGGAATTTGGTTCCTACGTATGGCTGCTTGTCATATTCAGTTATGCAAAATGTTGAATTGCAGTAAACCTGCCTAGTTATACGCATTGGACTCTTGTCTGCTTCGATACATCAGCTGATCATCAATATCATTCTGACTCTTTAAAAGAGTCTGATATGTACAACTTTAAAAATTTTCTGAAAATAATCTGTTGCCCTAAAAATGTATTCTATGAACTGAATAGCTTCAATTTACAGAGTAATTTTACAGAATTAAAAACGTAGCAGTTTGATATCCACAAAAGAGTTATTAATATCAATCGCGAGTTTATTTACAATGAATCTTACACACAAAATTTACTATTCCAGACAACAGTTCAGATCTCCAAACATGTAGCCCAACAATGCCTGAACTTAACAGAATTAAATAATAAAAATTAAAATGTTTTTCACCTAATAAGTGAAATTCCTTTCTTTCAAGGAAAGAAACTATCAAGTACATTCTGCATTGTTGCTGAACATCTTCCATGTTATAATCTTTATTAATTTTCTTCTTAGTAAAATTCCTGTAAAGTTTTCAATTCTTTTCTATATTTTTGTTTCATACTGTAATGAATTCAAATTAAAAGGACTTATTGCTGATTGTGTCCAGTGCTGTACGTCATTTCCAATGAAAGAAAAAATATAAGAATACGCTCTATTATAGGTGATAATACACTTTAACTTTACTGATTTATTGCCAACTTTTTTTTTCAGAAGATACACCTCTTCCAGGTAAACACTTTTGTTTCTATCAACATTTAATGTATAGTTTTATGTATTTCGTCGTCTTCTTCATTTAATACACGTTACGAAATTACGACTCTGCAAAGCACTACTTTTATTTACTTTGTAGTCTTGGCTTGAGTATATGAATAACAACTAACAAAGAACTCTAAATAGTAAAATTTATTTTTCTTCAGTTTGACCAATTCAGAAGCTTCCCTCGAACCTTTTAATCATCAGCCAGTATTTAGAAATAAAATTAGTCAACCGTCTAGACCGGCTCTAGCGTTAGAGCCCTATCAATTTGGTATAAACAAACATTTTTTCAAATCATCATGTAAAACTTGAACTTGTTGAATATTCTATGTTTGAATAGTCGTAAAATTGATGTATATTGCAGCAAAAAAAATTCACCTGGTTAGGACCTGTAACCCATCTTCTGTGAAGAGCTTCATAGATCTCGAAAACTCCTCATTTCTTTTGAAACTCAGTTAAGATTCGTTATAAAGGTATATATTTAACAATTTTATATAATTCGTACATTATCTATCATACACCAAGTTGGAGCCTTACTGCGTTTCTTCAATCCTCATTCTTAACGAACTTGTCAGACAAACTCATAAAAAATTCCATGGCTATGCCACCAGTTCGTTACCTGAAAAGGGAACAACAACGTCCACAATACTACACGCAAAATTAAGGCATAAAAGGAAAATTGGACACGTCATATTAGAAACTTAGTGCCATTCGTGTCGTTAAAAATGTGCGGAACCCTTTTTTCCCTCAAGTCAGAAATCAAAGTCAGTACATATCCTAAATTTTCTATACTTTCAAACATGTTGTAAGATTGTAAATAAGCAGGAAATTTATAATTACAGTACGGTAGCAGGCTAATACAATTTCTTCACTGAAGTATTATACAAGTAATAGCCTGCGTGTGTAATCTTGAGTAAAAGTATGAGCAGTGTTTGATACTTGAATTCACTTTATAGTTCTAAGGTTAGAAGGCTCAAAGGTTTCAAATTATTAGGGAATATCTAAATTACATGAAGGTACGAGGTTAATGGAATTTCTTCATTGATGTATTAATGCTTGTAATACTCTGTGTTTGTAATATAGAGTAAAATTTTAGCCGGGTTTCAAAATTAAATTCACTTTAAAACGACAGTAGTCTTTTCGTTTTAGCATTCGATTTTAGTAAGTGCATTTTTTTCGGTAAATTCACTGTCTACCACCCACTGTAGTTGTTTCGAAAAACTCATGAATCCGTACAGACAGCTTACCCTTTCACTAACGTAGGGCCCATTTACTTTCCAGAACGATTCTGCATGAATAACTTTCTGGCAACACTTCACGAACTAAGCTTAGTGACGGAAGTAACAAATAGTCAACAATTAAATTATCTAATAAAAGCGTAATGTTTTAGCAAAATAAATTAAAATGTATTTAATTCAGTAGTTTTATACTGGCTGCAGCATCTCTAATCACTTTCAACGTAAGATCGGCTAAGTTTTGTCTTAGGCAGCATTGTTTCTTCCATATGACAGTGAAAACCGAAAACATAAGAAAATTCATAAAATTATATGTTTGTGATGCTAGCTTTATCCGTGTTGACTCCCCCTAATTATCTAGAAAAACAAAGGAGTTCACATAGACCTCCATGCTATACTCAGGTTATGTTTTCCTATAAAATTTCAACCTTTCTGTTTCCAGCAAAGTTCTGGTATGATTAACCTAGTTTTTCATGCACTAAGCTGAACCAGTAGTGAACTACTTTTTTTAATGGTTATTTTAAGAACCACTTATGTAACTACATTTTTTAAATTTGTGAAATCGTGTGGAAGACAATTAAGCCTGTGATAAATCTTCTCTTGATATTGGTTGTCGCCAAATTCCCGCTCACGAAGTCATCATGCGAGTATTGCTGAAGTGGTGATCGCATGAACTTAATCCTGCAATTGACGTGCAGCTGGAAAACAAAACTTTCCCAATCTTCAACGTAAGACATGATAGTTTCTCTCTTCCTCATGCTGTGAATATTGTTTTAATTTAAATAAGAAGCACTCTCGCAGATTTTGTCAACCCAAAGTTTGCTATAGGCAGATAATTAATTCGCAAAATGCTGGGTGCTTTGCAGCAAAAAAATCCAGTTCAAAAAATTATTTTCGACTGCAGTGAATTAGCAGATGTGATTAGATACATTATAGTGAGCTGTGTTCACAAGCAAGCAGCTAGGTGCTGTGAAACGGTGTTAAATACCAGAGACCATTAAAAATTTTCACCTTGTGATGCAGTTTTTTTTATTATTTACTGTTTAATTTTTGAATCAATAAAAAAACACTATATTTTTTCAGAACAACTAATTCTACCTACATTGTTGCGAATATTTAAAAATTCCAAGAGAGGAAGCAACTGATTCCATCCCCTTTGTAAATCATCGCGAGCGCTTCAGTGCATTTCACTTTCTCCATTATTTTCAATTCAAACTATTTGCTCGCAACGCTACTTGGTTTTAGAGCTATAAAGAATCGTAGGAATAATTTATTTGTGCCAACCAACTGGAGGTTTGAGTTGCTCCCAGCTAACGAAATAGCACTAGGACAATCCCAGACTAAAAACATAGTATCCACTATCCATGGGTAGGTTTCATTGCACACAGGCCAGTGTCCAAGAGCAATACTAAAAGTACTATGCATATTAAATAAAAAACGGCAGGATCACTTTTAAGAATCTTCAACGCCCATTTAAATTCTATCCCACACTTTGCACTAAAATTACATTAAACCTTCTGCAGTTCTCATGGAGGTATATATTGCCATTTGCGATGTGGAAGGATGTGAGGAAAAACAGAAACTGCAAATAACAAAACTAAATTAAAACCTCAAGCCTAATCACAGCAAAAACAGATAAAAACCAGGAGTTTTTGCCCAGTCTTACTAGGCATTCTCAACTGCTACCATATTCAAAACTGGCTCCTCCCACTGTTGCTAAGCAACAACAAACCATGCAGAGCAGCCTCCCCAGCAGCCTCCCTAGCAGCCAAACCCCTCACACACACCAAAATCCCTTCACACCTGGTACAACACGGTCAAACCCCCAGGCAACCAAATAAATAAAAATTCAAACAATTAAATATTCACAATAAACTAAATAATTAATAAATAAATAAAACTTTATAACTGTAAATAAATAAATAAATAAATAATACTTAACTGTTAAACTTAATTAACTGAACAACGGCAATTCACAAAGTGCAAAATAAACCAATACCTTAAACAAATAAAGTCATTAAATAAATTCCCCAATAAATTTATCCTTATAAACCACATAAAATTAAAATTAAAATTAAAAAATAAAAACAAAAAATAAAAATAAAATAAAAAACAAAAAATAAAAATTATGAAAAAGTATAATAAATAGTTAAATAAAGCAACTGAACAATAAAATAATAAACAATTCAATTATGAAATAAACACAATGAATAATAAAATAAAATAAAGCAAATGAACAATAAATAATAAACCATTAACACAAAACCCCCTGAGCAGCACAACAAACACTACCAAAATAACCCCACACCAGACAACCACTTAACATCGTCTCACTGCCACACTTCTTTCCATTCACCCACTTTATCCAGTCCTTTGTTGCCTCTAATCGATCCATAACCTTAACCCATATCCCTTCATACAGCCGCCTGCACCATAACTCATGCTCTTTATCTAATATGGCACACTCTTTCCCCAATCTACTTCGTGCTTGGTCCGTATAACATGCTTTGCCAAAGTACTTCTCTCATTCCCCCGAATTATATCCTTATCATGTTCCTTCATTCGGCTCTGAAGTTTTCTTCCTGTCTCTCCCACATACACCTGGTCACATTGTTTACACGGGATGCAGTAAACAACTTCTCTTTGGTTTTTAGTGTCCGTTGTACCATTGCCTTTGCCAATCATGTTTCCAATGTTTTTTCCATATTTGAAAAAAACTCTAGCCACTCTTTCCAACCGCTTCCTAATTTTCCAACTAATTCTTCCCATCTATGGTATCACCAGCGTACGTAGATCCGATTCACTCGCATCCTTCCTTGGCTTTTCTTGTTCGTGCAACCATTGGCCCACTTCCACTCTCCCAAATCCACTGTTTGTCACCATTTTCCGAAATTCTTCTTCCACTTCTCTTTCTGGATAAGCATTGCTTGAAACCACTTTCATTCTATTCCACAATCCCTTCACAACCCCTTTCTTCACTGCCAGTGTGTGTGTGGGGGGGATTGAGGCTTAATGGCGCGTCGACAACGTGGTCATTAGCGCCAACCTCAGTCACAGTGCAGTGGGGTCCGGGTTGCCACTGCACCACACATTACAGAGATATTATTCAAACCCCTAATCTAAATCTTGTCATACATCTGTACCTCCTGCAAAAATTGAAAAACACCGGACAGGAGGACAGACTTATCGCCCAATTGACGCACAATGTCATGCGGAAGATGGAAACGACGACGAAAACCATCAAGATGGCAACAATCAACAAGGAAGTGCCGGACCGTAAGTGGCCGCCGACACCAATAACATTCAGGAGGGTCAACCCCCCGCAAAAGGAAACAGTGAGTAAGTCGAGTGTGACCAATGCGCAAACGGGCCAACACCACCTCCTCACGGCGACTGCGGCGACAGGCCGAGTGCCATTCCTCAACAGTGCCCTTAATAGCTCGTAATTTATTGCCGTCCTGCCCATCCCACGAGGCTTGCCAAAAAGCGTGTAACCTCAGACGCAGAGTTGGAAAAGCGTCCGAGGGAACAAGGCTGAGATCCCTTGCGAGAGGGCCAGAAAGGGCCCCTTTCGCTGCAGAATCCGCTTGCTCATTTCCACCTATCCCAACATGGCCCGGGATCCAGCAGAAAAGCACGGTTTTCCGCTGGCCAGGCAAGCGGGAAAGCAAAGCTTGGACACGTTGTGTCAAGGGATTCCGAGGATTGTAATTCGCCAAGGACTCCAGGGCACTCATGGAATCGCTAAAGATAATGAAATGCGTGCCCTGAAGGCCAAGGATCCATTCCACTGCCAA
The DNA here is from genome assembly GCA_023313725.1 of Lithobius niger. NCBI lineage: Eukaryota > Metazoa > Arthropoda > Chilopoda > Lithobiomorpha > Lithobiidae > Lithobius > Lithobius niger. The sequence goes on along the minus strand of JAHWFP010223645.1, from coordinate 136,624 downwards.
ACCGAGAGCCAAAAGCTCTGCAGAAAACACAGAATAGCCTGATGGAAGGCGATGGGCAACCGTCACCCCCTTACAAACACAAGCACAAGCCACGCCAGCGTCTGACTTCGACCCATCAGTAAACAGCCGCTGATAACCGGCGTACTGAGAACACAGCCGCCGGAACTCCTGTAAGTACCTTGCTGGTAGAGTGGAACCCTTCGGGATGGACGCCAGAGCGAAAATGAAAATGCCACTTGGGACAAGCCAAGGGGCCACTGGCACCCCCCCAAGCCTCAAGACGGTGGGCATTTCAAAGGCTATCTCCTGACAGGACTGCTAGAGCATATCGCGGAAATCACCCTTACCAACCCTGCGTCCCAGTGTGTGGGCCGACTCTTTATGGATGACTTGTCCAGTATGTGTCTCACTTCGCTGCCAGCTGGTTTCAAGCTTTCCTCCCTCAATCTTTACACTCATTTCCAAGAAATCAACCCGTAAACCATTTTCATCATCCAACTTTATCTTCAAGTCATCTGCTGTTTCGTTCCAATGCTTTTCCCATTTTTGAACACTGTCCAGACCACCAGCTCCCAAATGTAAAGTTCCAGCCTCTACTAGCACTACCAAATCTTTCGAGTCCTTCTTCCCATTAGACTTGTCTACAATTCTTCCCCTCCTATACTTACCAGAGTAGTCTCTATACCCACCAATTTCCTCTACATATGACAACACTGATGTTTCCACTTTAACATGCAGTTTATATTTAGTTTTCCACCAGGCCCACTACTTTCTGTGTCTATCCCTAATCCTCAATCACCACAACAGATCTTTAGTAATCTTTTCTTCCTTGAGATCCAACATCTTCTCACCACTCACTAGTAAGCCCAGTTCAGTCTCACACACCTGAATGTGGTAGCAGTTGAGAATGCCTAGTAAGACTGTGGAAAAGCTCCTGGTTTTTATCTTTTTTTGCTGTGATTAGGCTTGAGGTTTTAATTTCATTTCATAATTTCACAGTGAGTGTAGTTAAATAACAAAACTGAAACTTAGTACAATGTTGGTTCCAACGAAATGATCCCATACTGATATTAATAAGAAACTAACAAAAATAATAAACTTTGTACTGGAGTCATCAAATTAATTTACAGCTGTTGCTTTTTTTAATGTATGTTGACATTTCCAAACTGAAACCATTATACAAAACCCTGCTTACACTGATAAGCTTTCAATGAGTGTATTAGGAGTTATTCACACTGCTTACATATCTAATTAACTAGCCAGAACTATTTAATTAAAAACTATCCAGGGTGACGCTAACAAAGAACCGAATACAAACTGACAGAAAAAGTTCATTACATCCCAAATTTTGAACAAAAACACTTCAAGTAATTTGAGGCATCCGCAGCCTTTCATCAATACGTAATAAGAAGTTGATGCTCTCTCAAATCATGAAAACCAAATACGAACTGCTTCAAAATTTAAGTTGGCAGAAAATACGTATTTTATCTGTTTTTTTTTGTACGAACTTGTACAACTGTTCTTCTACTAAGAAACAAATCTGCTGTCGAATACCATTAATTTTTTTTACTTAGTGAGTTGCAGAGGGAATACAGAATCACTTTTAAATAGCCTTTGGAAGGATTAAGCACTCGAAGCACAGAATATAACAAAAGCCAAAATAAATAGGCCTTTTCATAATCTTTGTGGTTCATGAGAGAGTATCACACCCAAATTTGTTCATTTGAGTCATAAACAAATATGTAATAAATGTATGTTAAATTTTTTCCTATTTCAGTTCTATTTGTCTGCAACTCGTTCATAGCCTGTTCTCTGGAATTAATAATTTTAGCTAACCCAATGTAATTATTATTTTTCAGGAACTTTCACACCAGGTCCAGGTATTAAAATGTTTAGCATTTTAGTATTATTATTAATTCAAGGAATCTAACCGAGCATTCTAATTTCGGTTGCGTGCCGCATAATCATTTTCTGTGTTTTCATTTGTCAAGTTTTAACGTCTGACATTAATTAAAATTTCCTTCAAACGTTATCCCTTGAAAATGCAAATATTAGTACTAATAATTTGAAGTCTATTTTTTTCCATCGTTCAAAGTAACTTCAAATTATTTCAAAAACACTTGTATAAATTATCTTTTTGTCTGTTAGCCCAGTAAAATTAGACATTGACATTGATAATAACAAAAAATTTTCTTGGAGATACGTTGCATCATTAGTACAAAGTGGAAGCGGGAGCCCACCCCATTCCCTTCCCATAATTACGGAGACGTGACTGGGTGCAATTTTGAATACTCTAATTATGTTATCCCGCCGTCCTTATGTAAGCCTCAGCATGAACGTTCCATGTTAAACGTCAAACTGAACACCTATAGTTTCGCCCAGAATTTACATAGAGCAATGAAATTCGGTGTTTTGCGTCGTGTCGTAACTATTGCACTGTATTGCACATTTTAATGAAAATCGAACCGTTCTGCACCAACAATACGGCCATTTCTTCTTGTTGTTGTTCTTGTTGTTGTTCTTGTTGTTGTTGGGACTCATTGCCCTCACCTGGAGAACGAATAACTGCGCCGATTTTCAAGTTCTATACCTTGAAATGAACGTAGGTATGGACAAGGCCCAGAGCCTTTTGAATGCTATTTAATATGAATACAATATTCTTGTGATGGAAAGCCAAATAGGCTAGAAACTTTATCTCAGTTAGAGATCGAACCAATGAACTGATTTTCGATTTCTATAGCTGAAAATGTAGGTATTAACATCGACCAGGGCCCTTTGAATGCGATTTTCATGTGACTTCAGTATTCTTGTCGGCAGAACATTTATTATTAAAGAGCACAGGGCAGAAATCATTAATTAGAGTAAACATATTCTTGCAAATCCTACTGAAAGCATGAAATTTGGTACACAAGTCTTTCTTAGCAATACAGATTGAACCAGCCATGGATACCCACGAAATGTACCCAAGGGCACCTCAGCGGTCCCTCTCCCCCCCCCCCCACCAACCTGTGCCACCTCCCCGAGGTTTGGGTAACAAATTCTTGTAGATCATGCTAAAAACGTGAAATTTGTACACAAGTCATTCTTAGCAGCATAAATCGAATCAGCCATGCAATCCCCATGATATACCCCTTAGGGCCCCCAGTGCCCACCTGTGCTCACTCCTTGAGGCTTGATCAACAAATTATTGCAAGTTGAGCTAAAAGCTTGAAATTCGGTACACAAGTCATTCTTAGCAGTGTAAATCGAACAAGCCATGGAATCCCCATGAAAAACCCTAAAGGGCCACCAGCTCTGCCCAGGCTCCTCCTTACTGAGGTTTGACCAACAAATTCCTGCAAATAGAGCTAAAAGCTTGAAAGTTGGTACACAAGTCATTCTTAGCATGACAAATCAAACCAACCTTGGCTCACCCCCCCCCCATAGGGTCTCCCCCAGCGCTTCTTCCCGGATGCTGACCAACAAATTATTGCAGATCGAAGAAAATGCTTTAATTGTGATACACAAGTCATTCTTAGCAGTACACATCGAACCAGCCAGGGACCCGCCATAAAATATCCCCAAGTTCCCCACGTCTACGTTCCCCTTCCCTGCGGCTTCATCAACAAATTATTGTAGATCGAGCTAAGTATAATATGAAATTTGAGTCACAAGTTATTCATAGTAGAACAAAATGAACTAGCTATAGAACCCCCTCGACATAATCTACAAGGCACCAAAACGGCCACCCTGTGCCCCCTCCTTGTAGGTAGTGTTAAAAGAATGAAATTTGCTACACAAGTCATTGTTAGCAGTTCAAATGAAACTAACTATGGACTCCCATGAAATCCTCCAAGGCCGCTCAGTGCTTCCCCCTATTCCCGCTCCATGAGGTTGATACCTGAAAAATTCTTGCTGATCGTACTGGAGCCATGCATTGTGGTACACCAGTCATTCCTGGTAGTAGAAATTGAAAAAGCCATAGTTTCCCATGTAATACTACCTACAGCCCCCCCCCCCCGCATCCCCCTCCTATGCACCTTCATGAAGCATCAATGGCTGTCGAATTCTTCCTGAACGTACTAAAAATATGCATTGGCTACATTAGAAATCGAACTACATACGGAAGCCCATGAAACATCCCTCCCCGGTACTTCCCTCTGTCCTTTCCATGAGGCTGAGATCAATGATCAACAAATTCTAGTTCCATTTGTACTGCTAAGAATGTCGTATGTACCAATTCATGTTTTAGTGTGATCAGCAAGAACTTTTTGATCAATAACCTCAGTGAGTGTGGTGGGGGAAAGGAAGGGGCCTTAGGGTAACTCGAAGGATTCTTATTTAATAATAGCTGTATTTATAAGCTTAGAATTGGCTTGTATACCAAATTTCATGAATTTTAGCTCGATGTTCATGATAAGCCCACATTTTGGCCCGTAACAGCTGTAGTACGCCTGGAGATTTAACCAATGAACTGATGCTCAGTTTTAAAGCTTAAAACATAGGCATGAAGAAGGGCTATGGCCTTTTAAACGCTATTCTAATGTGACTACAATTATTGTTGTTCTTCTTATTTGGGAAATTTTGCTCTCACCTAGAACCAAACAACCGATTTTCAATTTTTATAGTTTAAAATTGTGTATTAAATTGCTTCGTCACACGTAAGGCTCGAAAGAAATTAATTATAATTTAAAAAAAGTTATTGTAAGGTGATTACAGTATTCTTTTCTGTGTTATTCTAGCTAAAATAGGAAAAAATAATGGATATTATTATTAAAAATCACTTAAGCATATAAAATACAGACGTAAGGCTTCAAAAACTTAAAGCCTTAAAGGAACAGATAACAGAAAAGACATAAAAGCCATCAGTGTTGCACTAATACGTATAAAAGAAGCTCCAGCTTGTTTTTTTGGGTCGCTGGAGATTCTTTTACACGTATTAGTGTGACGCTGATGGCTTACATGTCTTTTTCTAATATTTGTTCTTTTAGTGCTTTAAGTTTTTTAAGGCTTACATTCGTATTTTATACACTTAAGCGTTTTTTAATGATAATAGAAAAACATAATTAGAATTCCAAACATTGTAGCACTGGAAGTGGTTGAAATTACAAAATGGCATTGAAAATGGCCCACGAACAATGTGTATTTTGTTGTAACGAAACCACTTTTATCAGATTGAAAAACTTTAACTATGTTGAAAATGGAGACAATTATTAATCTCCAAAATATTAGGTACCTTTGAAATCCGTGTAGTGCGTAGTGCTCCATGTGTATTTATTTTAATCTAAACCGCATTTAAAAAAAACGATCGTTATTAAATTATTATTATTACATCCCCAAAACGAATTTTTGTTTTTATGACCATCCGGGTTTGGCTGGTTTTTTGGAGGCTAATTGTATTTTCTTTGTCTGACTGTCTAAATTCACATGCTTGGTGCCAAGATCAATCATGTAACTGCTAAATTTCCTGACAGTTGGAAGCATCAGGTGGTGTCCCTACTGTTTTCTTGTGAGTGGGTACCAACTATCTAACTAGACATAACATATTGGGCATTAAAACTAGTCTAAGTAGTTTGTTACCAAGTCTAGTTTTAACAGATTGATAGACATGATACATTTTTGTAAGTCTCACACAAAGAATGTTAAATAAAGGCAGGAATAGCAAACGTTACTCAATACTTTTGCTCTATTATGCAGATATTTCCTCCAAATAACGGCTCTAGGCGAGTGCTGGTATCTATCTCCCCCAGAAGGGGAAAAAGATTCTTAATGTTAAACTAGGTGAGGTGTACAGAATGATTTATGTGGGAAGTTCTCGATGTGTTGTTCCAAGAAACTGACTGATAGTTAGAGGTGCAATTATCAATTGATGCCTGGTTCAGTGCATATGGTGCGTGTGATTTATTTAAATATGTACTTTTAATGCAAGGGGTAAACTGAACAAGCGTGACCTCCATGACCTAGCTGTTCAGCCTAACACTCTGTGCCTACATTTGATTCTTGGAATATTGAATCTTCCGTATTTTCAATCTTCCATGGAAAAATCTGCTTGCTGGGGAGGAGGTGTATGCATAACCTACACCTGGCAACCAATATTAAGGCTGTTCAGTGTCCAAGACTCCAGCTGAGTTTCATGGCAATGAGTGCGTTGTAGTTTACATGTGTATGAAAAAAGGGTACAAGTTTATGCTTTGGCCTTCTTTTTACCACCCACCACTTGATACTACAAACGAGATGAAACGTAGTCTGTTAAAAGACTTTGCATAATCTGATATCACTGATTTTCACTCCGTCAGTATACTTGAGGATTCATTTCTTCATGTCATTGAAACATACGGCTTTACTCAACTAGTAGACTTCCCACTAAGAGGTTAAATGTTCTTGATCTTGCTTTGCCCAAAAATAGGGCTTTCGTGCTTCATGTTTGCTCTACCAGGACTGTTCTGCCAGTGATGCTCTAACTCCCCTTGCTGTACCCACTTGCCACAAATTATCGACCTATTTCCCTCACTGTCGGTGTCATGCAAATTTATGGACACAATAATTTGCAAGCACGTGATGGACCACATAATGAACCACGACCTTATCAAACATGGCCAGTACAGATTTCTGCCGTGTTGTTCTTCTGTGCTTCAGTTGTTACTCACACTAGACAAATGGGCCATTGCCCTTGGCGTGGGAATCTCATCTGTTATACTGCTGTTTGACTTCCAAAAGGCCTCCCATCTGTTGCACTTGAGAAACATTTTTATAAGTTGTCCAACTACGGATTTGGTGGAAAACTTATAAATTGGATCTGTGTGTTTGTCAAAAACAGTATGCATTGTATTGTTATTGGTGAATGTAGTTCTTCCCCAGCCTATATCATCAATGGGGTTCCTCATGATTCCGTTCTTGGCCGACTTTTATTCATTCTGTGCTTAAATGATCTATCCTGCAATTCAAACAATGCAGACCTGAAAAGATTGCTGACGATTTATAACTTCACTCAGTGGTGGTTGACGAACATGACCATTTGGCTCTTGATGTCGAAATTGACTATATTTCAAACTGGGCAACCAGTTGTCAATTGCTGATATCATACAATAAATGGAAGAGTTTCCATATTGGAAACATAAATCCGTGTTTTACATACATGCTCCATAACGAACCATTTCCAAATTTAAATCTTGGAAAACATCTCGGTGTTTGGTTCACACATGATTTGAAATTGTTGATCCATTGTGCCTACATTATCTCTTCAGCAAATCGCTGGTCAGCCATTATCCTGCAGTGTTTTACTTCAGGAAATCTCTAGACAATGTTTCGGACTTTTAAGGTCGATGTGAGACCGTTATTGGAGTATGCGAGCCCGGTGTGGTCCCCACATCACTTTAAAGATATTGATCTCAACAAATCAGTACAACGGGGCTTTACTAAGAAATTTCCTGGCTTACGAATTATGAAATACTCCCGATGATTAAAAATTTTAAAAGTTGATTCTTTGATACCTAGCCGGTTAAAGGTGGACCTTGACCGAGTTTTTAAAGCTGTCCATGGCCTGCTTGATGAAGATATTCCTGGATTTCTACCACAAACACAGGACTCGCGGTCACTGTTTTAGATTGGTTACTCAACAATCCCAATTAAAATGTCGACGCTTTTTCTTTGCTGTAAGGGTGGTCCTCGCATGGAATTCCTTAACAAATGAAAATATCTTTACAGGGTCACTTAATATTGTTAGGCAGTTGCTTGCCCTTGAGATTTTGACTCCTTTTCTGATCAGATCTGCTTTTGTGACTTGAACTGTATTTTTGTTTTGCCTATGTTAAATTGTGGGTTAAATAAATTTTTTTTATTGGAAAGCTGTAAGTGGTATTATGACCCTTGCTTGACTTGTGCAAAGGAAGTTTATTATTATATTATTATTGTCTTTTGTTCACTAAAGGTGGATTCTACATGATGTTTGGCCTTTCAATACCAATTTTTAAATGGGTGCTTATATTACTGAAGCTGAAGGGGTTTCACTAGGAATTCCTTGGAATGACATACTGAATGGCACAATTGTTGTTAATTACTCTTGAACCTATAAAATTCTTGCCAGTGTGAGCAAACATGTCATCCCGTGGTCCTCGAACCTGTGGTCATCGAATACAGTATCTCACGTGAGCACTTCAATAATAGGAACAGTTATAGCACAAATTGAAAAAAGGTTGTAGTACTAGTTTGAATGTTTTAAAAATGTATTCCAAGAATTATTGTGCTTCCATTAGATCTGCAGTTAAGTCATGTATTCCGTTTTGTACCAACTTGAAGTTGGACAGAAGGATGCTAAAGGAAAGGCACGTCAAGTAATTGGGTGTGTATGCTCATAGTGACAAAATAAAGGCCTTATTGTGCTCACAATATGGGTACACAGGAGAATTGCTATAGTAAATTGCCTATAGGAAACTTGTCGATAGGGAGCAAAAAAGTTCAAAACGAAATACAGATGTGACTAAAGGGCCACAGATAAATGAAGCAGAAGATGCAGCTGAAAAGACATAGAAAAAGCAAGACAAAAAACGTCTATAGAGTCGCAGAAAAGAAACGTCAGTGCAATGAGGCTTTGGCTGGCACTTATTTAACTACCATGGACCAAAAAACCACCAAAACCATGCTAAAGTAAGCTACAGCCCCATGCCTCTTTTAATAATTTGATGACCTTCTAAAGATTGCCTGGACCATAACGTAGGATTTCAATTAGTATTCCAGGAATACCGCAGGAGACATGGGATGCCTGTAATCCTAGACACTCTAAAACTTGTGTGCAAGTTTAAGCGGAGTAGAGCAAGAGATTTACAATGAAGTATCCCCACCACAGAAAAAATGTCCGTGTCTCAACCAGGTGTAGCCCACCAAAAACGTGCCACAAACACCTTCTCCAACCGACTAGCACTTGATTACAACACCGGACTGACACATCAAGTTTCACTATATGCAACTTGTCATCAGTAACCAAATTCCATTCCTAGTGTTGTAGACCCTGAAGCTTAGCATGAGGATACAGCAATACTCAGATGCTAAGCCTGCAGTGCCATTATAGATGTTAACTGTAGGGCAGCCTTGGAAGCTAAGTATGTATATTCGTTGACTGAGATCCCAAATTGGACTAGGACCTTGCCTTTATCTAATAATGGTACTAAAATGTTCAGCTGGATTGATTGCCAAGTTGCCTCGTTTTAATAATGGTTCTAAAATATTCTGCTGGATTGGTTGCACCACTGGATTGAGTGAATCAAAGATATTTATGCTCTGCATTGCAATCTAGAAACTTGTGAAGATAAATTGCTGCTGCAGAGACTTAGCATTGAACCTAAGGGCACGACCAATTTTTTATAGTTACGCCAAACACTATAGAAAACATCGATGAGCGCTGTTAGTTAAGTACACTAGCACAACTAACTGTTGAATTATTCCTGGACCAATCAGCGACGTCAGTAATCCATCAGGACATGAGTAAATCCCATTAAGATGGCCGAAAGGATGCGGTACTCATGCAGGTATCTTTCTGTAGTGAGTGTCAGCCTTCCAGTAGGCTGAAATCAAGTAACTGAAGTCAAGAAATGACACCATCCACAGCAACTCGCCTTGAATCAACACTCAGCAATCCAAGGGAAAACCTGGGTAAACAAAACCTGAGGACTCATAATAGGCCCACAAACGAAGTGCAAATCCCCTGTCACTGGGAAGTCTAGTTGGGCTCCTGACGATGTCTAAAGGCTACTTCAAAATAGGTTTATTAGGCAGACCATGTAGGTTCGTTGGATACTGCATGGATGGCAATCGTGGAATTACAAGAAACGTTCCACTGTTTCCACATACAGACTCTCTAGTGGACTGATACGATGTGAATCCATTGCAATTCAGAGCCCCAATGAAGAATGGGATCCAATACCGTAAGTGATATGTTGCTGGTTATCACACACAACTGATGTATAATCCAGGGCAGAATGAATGATGGCACAGGTGTAGTTGAACTTAGGTAACAAGGGGTTGAAACTAATTGGTCTCCAACAAACAAATGATGAACATACTGATAACCCTCATTCAAGAATTTTAAACCTTGTGGTTTTACAGATAACTGCCGGGCCAAACGGTTAATTTGGCTTGCTAACAAGGATAATACATAACTGGCACAGTTAAAAACGCAGGAGTTTCAAGTGGCAAAAACATTTTGAATTTGTTCCATCCAACATCAGTCATCAGTTTCATGAGGAATTTGAAATATTTATTTAGGGCGAGAAGTAATGCTTACCTACTTTACATTTGTGGTGTACCTCCCCTCATTGTCACTTAAGAGTTAAGTCTTGGTAAACTGTTACAGTTTGTGAACTTGTTTAATGAAGAGAATCATCTAGTAATTTTACCTGAAAACAGTTTTATGTTGTCAAAGTTCTATCAGACAAACGTAGAAAAAAACATACAAAAAGAAAAACATACAATATTAAGCATAAATCTAAAGGACAGTATTTTATATGAAATAAAATAAATAAATAAAACTGCAGATAGAATTTTTATTGACAGCAGTCTGATTATATTAAGGGAACCTAATATCAAAATAAATATTAGGACACATGTAAAGGAAAATATTAGATATGACGCCGAGACAATCTCTTTTACCTTCTAATTATATTTAATCTCGTTTATCAAATTTAACTCAAATTATGTTTATACCTCTTCTTGAAAGTGTCGTTAATCTTTTATCTCAAAACATCCCAGCTAAACATATTCTGCAGAAAAACTGCAGAAAATTTAAGAATCTGCAGAAAAACTACAGAAGTGTGCAGTTTGTTGTTCAGTCTCACCAAAGTGAAAATAAAATCTGCAGACTTTCTGTAGTTTGTTGTTCACTTTCAGCATAAGAAGATAAAATCTGCAGAATTTCTGCAGATGTTGTTCACTCTCAGCAACCCAGATATAAAATCTGGAGAATTTCTGCTGTCTGTTGTTCACCCTCAGCTAGGTACAAATTAAATTTGCAAAATGTCTGCCAATGTTGCAAACTGCAAGCCGAAGATAAAATCTGCAGAATATCTGCAGTTATTGTTCATTCTCAGAGCTTGGCAAAAATGAAGCGTGGTTTACTTTCAAATTTTACGAAAATTTATGCAACAACACTCCATAATATAAAATATGTTAGATTATACAAGTTATCACGTGTATTAACCCTTTAAGAATGTGTGTGCCTGAAAAGTGCCCATTACCTCCAGAACAAGAGCACCCGAAAATGCGTCCGCGATAGAAAGATTGAAAGCTTGTAAATGTGGAAATTTCCATACAAGGATTAGGTTATTATGGATTCGGAGGATTGGATTTTAATGGATAAAGATGAAGAAATTCGAACGTCCCACTGTAATACTGACATTTGAGAGGCCAAAAGGAAGTAATTTTCAGTGCACTTCAATTTTAAGTAGTTATTACGATTTTAATCGCCAGATAAATAGGCCTAACAGCACAGTGCAAAATACGGAGTAGAGTAACGATCGTGTAGTGCAACTTTCCCCCAAAATTAAAAAAGCTTCTTATCTAAACATATTTTAACTGTTGCTGAAGCAATGTTTTAGGAAAACAATACCTTGTGGTTGCCAGCAAACGAAATTTTATAGGACAGTTTCCCTACTACGAAAGACATCCTCAGTTAAGTTTTGGCCACGTTTGTCCCGGAGCCTAGATATCAGCCAGGCGGCCAAACCGTATACAAATTACGGAAACGTGAGTGGCGCTTCAAGATGTTTAAATAGTCACAACAATTGATATGATAACAAATGACTGCCCTTTGGAGGTAGGAAATAATTATTGTCACTTTTTATGGTAATTGTTGATTGTGATTTTTTTTGGTGCAAGTCAGAAATTAATATTTTAAATAGAAATGTTGACAGAACACGCCATGCCCAAACTTACTTCATTTTTTAAAGTTGTCTATAACAAATTTGAAATTAGTTAGTGCCTAAAGCCTGTCAGAACTTTACGTTTTTTTTTTACATTTTTATTTCACAACTGCTACTAAAACTAAAAAGGGGATATAAAAGCCTTAGAAAAAATAACGCAAACTTCTTTCCTCCATTTCCAGGGTGTGAGACCATTTATCCAGACACACGCTAGTGTGTCGCGCCAAGTTAGGTAACAATCATCACAACAAATATCACATCAATTCAATTGTCGAGGTTGTAAACCATTGTAGCGCGGCACCATAGCGTCAGTGTCTTATATCTTGAAGCATAGTTGGGCACAGTTCAGGTACTTGAGGAAAAAAAATAATGCGGTACAAAAGCTTAAATAGTGTTGAAATCAAGAGCAATCACCCACCTGACTAAAATTACCTCGTGTAGGAATGCCGGCTAAGCTGCTTTGAATGCAAAATCTGACCCTCAATAACGTTGATAATGTGTAACTAGCCTGCTAGCTAGCTGCTAGCTAATTCTAGACAGCCAAACTTCGGACAATAACAACGTGTATACTGCCGTGCGTGCCTAGACCCACACTAGTGTAGCACGATGAATCTAAACAACGTTGCCAAAGAAATTGTATTCACGTCCAATTCACGAAAAATAAACCATCTTTAAAAAAAAACAAAATAAACAAAGGCAAAAACTGGTGAAGAGGCCACCAAGTTTAGAGTGGTTCAGCCCTTCAAAGGAGTAATAGCAACACACCAAACCTAACGAAATAAAACAAATTACAATAATTACAATTAATATGTCACTTTTTTACCCGTCAGCACGTTATTGGAGTTGAGTCTAATACACAATTTTAAAAAAAAGGACTGACATCATATCAAAAACCAAAACTCGTAAAAGGGGCTGCCAAGTTCCGAATGGTTCGGCCCTTCAAAGGAGTGATATCAACATACCAAAACATTCGCCAACTTAATCGCACCAAATAATACTTCGGACGTTAAATGAAAACTTGAACATTGCTACCGAAATTAGCAATGTTCTAGATTTTTAACCTTCGAACTATTAAGCGGTGCGATTAACTTGGCGACTGTTTTGTGTGTTGATATCACTTCTTCGATGGGACGAACCATTAGGAAGTTGGCGGCCCCTTTTACCAGTTTTGGTTTTTGATATGATTTATATAAGCCAGTCAAAAGCTTTTTTTCTCTTTTTGCTATTCTGAGTGTAGGCTAACCAAATTCAGCCTGACTGCTGTACTTAAAGGGTTAACTTTTATCTACAGATACTTGTTTATTTGTACTTTCTTTGTACTTCTAAAGAAGTTTTAAGCCTGTCAACATGTTTTGAAAAAGCAGTTAGGACTAAGTTTTTCAAAGTATGTTGATTGGCTGAAAAGCTGAAGATGAAATCTGTAGAATTTCTGTAGTTTATTCACCCTCAGTAAGCTGAAGGTAAAGTCTGTAGACTTTCTGTTCATGGAGTTCTTGGACTATTTAACTATTTAACTTATTCTAACTTTAAAGTAATGAGGCATTAATACAAAATGAGCCCTGCCCACAGTAAGACGTCCACTGCAGGCAGTTCATTACAACGTACGTTTTCTTTTGTACTTTGGGCATTTTAACCGATTTGTGCTTTTTCTGCCTTAACCTCATTTAATCTCCAATTCACAGTAACTGACTGTGGCTTCCTTTACTGTCTCTCCTGGCTGTTATATAAACAGACATTTCCAACATTTTCTTGCAATTAAGAGTTTCCTGATGCTCGGTTCTGTTTTTGATAACTCCACACAGACACACCAGAAATTTTCTAATTGACATATCAGGCAGTTAGTTTGTGTGCTTTGCCAGCTTACTGAGTACACGTATTACGTTGTAGAACTAACAAGTAAATATCTTTCAAATCAGCAACAAAGCGCACTCTTTTAGTAATTACGTCATAATCACAATGCCACAACCCAGAGTATTCCTCATTTCGAAGATGAGATGTGTAATGGCCACTGTTTAAAGAATTTCCGTGATGTGCTATAGCAGAAATAACTTTGTACGAAAATCCGTCAATGTCTACTTTGTTGACTGAAAACTCCGCGATTAAAGTAGTGACTTTATGGTTTTCTGAGTGGAATCTGTTTAACGATAACAACAGATATGGACTTGATGAAGACATTGTAGTTCTGGTTTCCACTTTGTATTGTCCACAATTGGAACAGGCAAAACCTTCTAATTATGAAAAGTGGAAAAGTTCATGAAATTTTAATTTCTTTATATTTGGTGCAACTGGAATCATATAAATAACACTTGGTGTTTCTGGCATGAAGCACTGGGCTGCACACGACACACACCTACGAAGTTCTCGTACCTTGTGAGTAAAAAGTGATAATACATCATAGCCTTCTTCCTTTAACTTGTTAAGAAGTATCAATAAAAATTCGCAGGCATCCTCTTGGGTATGTCCTGAAAATGGAGTTCCAAGTGCAACCCTGACACTGTACGTATCCTGTGCAAAGCAAGATTTGTTTTGCAATAGCTTCTTTATTTGGGGTGATACAGGTTGCACTTCAGTAGACCCTAATGAAAGCCCTGCCCACAGTAAGACGTCCACTGCAGGCAGTTCATTACAACGTACGTTTTCTTTTGTACTTTGGGCATTTTAACCGATTTGTGCTTTTTATGCCTTAACCTCATTTTATCTCCAATTCACAGTAACTGACTGTGGCTTCCTTTACTGTCTGTCTGTTGAAAACATTAACGAATCCCCGAATTATTATGGAGTTTGTTACAGGCAATTCAATGGTCATTCGTAGTTTTTTGGGATTAGTCATGCTGCTTGTGCTTTCATAAGCAAAAAGCTTTTTTTAGCAATGGCAAATCAGGTCAATACAGTGATCTGAGACGATTGTATTCTTTTAGTGCTTGGATATCAGCAGTGATCTTTGATTCGTCTAAAGAAAGTATGTGCAATCCTTTCAAAGATGTTACTCTAGACATTGCAACGTAACTCATACCAGCACCAAATGTGGCAGGTCCTAGATCAGTGATAAGACACGACAAACTTATTCCTTGAGACTTGTGTATAGTTATAGCAAATGTCAATGACAAGGGAAACTGTTGCTTCCGTACATTTTTGTTTTTAAATAAGTTGAACTGAACGCGTACACGTTGTACTGCAAAAGGCACTTTTTGCCCATCAAACATTACGAGTATTTTTCAAATGGTATTAACATTGTTTGTTTGAAATTCTGTAATGTAGCCCATTGCACCATTTACAAGCCCATCACTTAGATTAATATTACGTCGAAGCATAACTCGGGCACCGATGCTTAGTTGTAGAGTAGTTTCTAAGCCAGCTGTTCTTGTTGCATCTTCACGTAAAGCTTCCAGTCTTTCATTTGCAGCCTTCATTATGATTCTGTTATGTGGACAACTGCTGATTTCGTCAATACTATTACTGAAAAAAAATTTTGCTACCAAGTGAACGTAACAAAATGTTATTAACTACTGCACATGATGAGCTTAATGCAAGCAAGCAGTTAGGTTTTTGCCCATCCTTCACAAGATTTTCAGATATGTGTGCTACTTGTTCAGGTGTTGATAACTTGTTATTAACAAGTCGACTATTTAGTAATTCTAGATCTTCGCTGCTCGCCTTTCCCATTCTGATGTTTGCTAAAATTGTGAGTAACACTTGTCATGCGATTGATGCATATTTGTAGGTAAGTTCATCGTACTGTAGGCACCCCCACAAATTGATCCCTACCAACGACCCGATTTTAGACTTACCCTCTTGTGGACTCAGTTTAACAAATGGGGGTTGTCCCTTTACAGGAGGAAGTTGTAGTAAGTCTCCTAACATAACAATATTTACGCCACCAAATTCTTTGTCAACTCCAGTGACTTCTGTTAGCCTAAGATATGATATAGGCCAAAGTAAGAAGGTGATACCATGCTAACTTCATCACAGATAAGAAGTTTTAAAGATTTAACGGTTTTTCTGAGTATTAATTTTGAGTTTTCATTCAGTTTTCTGTATTCAGTAGTAGTGCCATGCTCTATAGGAAGCATAAGCAGGCGGTGAATTGTTATGTCCAGTTGGTGCACATATAGCACATACACTGATGTTTTCCCCAGAAGGAAACTCTTGTTTCACCCACGATGACACTGTCTGAATTAAGAAGCTCTTACCAGTTCCACCACATCCACTAACAAAGAGACGAATATGTTCAGACTCTTTCGTGCAGTCACAAATATGGTTTGGATCATATTTCTGGTGAAGAAGCTCATTTTTTATGTTATTAAATACACGAGACTGGTCATGATTTAGAGCTTCAATGTCTTTCATCAGTGCATCTTCTCTGTTTAGCGCAGCCATGGTGGCATGCACATTTTCCATTGCATATTTAGCTTCGGGACCATCCCGACCCTGCAACGCATTTTCAACTGCATCAGCTGAATTTTGCAATGTCGAGGCTTGTTCGATCAAAAGTTGCATTTTTTCTTCTGCCTCTCTGATGGTGTTTAGTTCATCATGGTATGTGATGATTTCCTTCAAATGACCAATATGTGCATTAAATGCTTGCTGATATGTCTCATAGCATTAAAGTTCATTTTCTTCCTGCCATGGAAGAAACATCATGAGCATGGAATGGTAATACTTCTCCCTCTGCTCAGGTGACATAGCTGAATTGTGTTGACTATGATTAATGAGGTGTGGTTTACTTCGTTTTTTTAATAAACCCCAAGCTGTTCTTCAGTGGAAAAATGATTTTCTTAGAATTCCCACTTTCTGAACACACGTCAAACCACCTTCCAAAATCGTAAAGGATCATGTCGGTTACATGATCAGGACGACTGGGGTACTATACATCCCCTACAAGAGATCTGCTGAATATGTCTGTACTTTCCGGAGCTTCTGCCACATTTCCAACAACACTTTGTACGGTTTCAAACAACGTTTTCTGTCACTAGGAATGCTAGTGTCTATAAAACGAATAGATTGGGATTTTCCGTACAATTTAGTACCACGTAAGCGGTCTGCTGCTTCGTAAGCACCACACTGGCAATTAGTAAGAGCCTTTAAACCTAAAGACCGCAATCAGCTTTTTAAACTGTTGTGGCAAATCTCCTTCCAAACATCTTCAAGTTCTGTTTTTTCATGTTTTGTGATGTATGCTGTGACATACCTAGCAATCGCAGTAGAGCTCTCACCCAAATACTGTACGTCCATGTTTGCTTCATGAGCAAGAAGAATTGCTGGATTGTAGTCATTAACCATTGTTTCACTTTCTGTTCTCTTTAGGTCATATAATCGCTTAGAAGACTTTCCATTGCTCCTGCCTTTTATGGTTAGAGATACATCATGCATCAAGATGTTGTCAGTGACTTGGTATTTGGTATAATATTTTCCCTTGTTGTTAACTCTCTTTGGCAGTAAGGGTTGCACTTGTGAATTTGATACTTTGTAACAAATCTGTACAAGTTTGGACTGATCTGGTATAGAGCACGTTGTATTATTGTCAATGAACTCAAAGACTTCTGTTTCAGTGCTCATTCCATTTATTGGCGTATTTTCAATACACAGAAGAGTGTATATGTGGGGTGCAGACTGGCCCTGGTATTCTACTCGTTAAAAGTAGTCTTTTACCACACCCAGTGGTGCAGTACGCTTGTTCAGGATGAGTTTGTAAAATACTGCTTTGAAACGTGTGTGGAAATGCTGTGTGACTGTTACAGGATCCAAGCTACACAGCTCTCTTGCCGACATATTGTTCACCCCTGGAATGTCTTCATTGACTTTACGCAGATGTTGTAAGAGCACATCCCAATCATACTCTGCACAGCTAAGTGTTATAAACCACGCCAGAGGCCCTAATTCGTGCATCATGCACTGTAATTCACCCTGTCTATGATACCAATATTCTTTCGTTCTCGCGTGTTACGAAAAAGACAAATCAAGTTAGCTTCCAAATGTTGGTCTCGCATTTTTGTTTCTTGTAGAATTGAGCTAACAGTGTTTTCTTTCTGTCTAACAACACATAACATGTGTCCAATGCTGTTTGACAAGGCCGTGATGTCACTGTCATACAAAAGATGAAACAAATATTGCTGATCACGGCGAAAACGAGGACTTTTATTTAGAAGTCGTGATACTCTGTGGTCTGCTTCTGTAAGTTGAGAATACGTTCCTATTTCATATTTGCCAAAACGACCTTTTGGAAATAAAAGTGGCAAGCACATAAATGTAGGTGTTTATCCCACACACTTAGGGAACTGCGTTCAACTTTTTTCTTTGAATATTCCTCCAAATTATCTGCACATCCCTTGCCAGTAATTGGATGTATGGTGAAGTGCTGGTAAATATTTTGCCGTTGTTCAGCATTCAGTTTTTCTGAGATTGCTCCATTATTTTCTACAATATCTGCAGAATTATTAAACACATGTTTTTTGGTGGTTTCATGCGTAAATTCTACATGTTCATACAAAGGATTTATCAGTCTTAGTGAAGAGAGGGCAATATGAATTTTCTCTAACCTAACAACATCTTGCCAGATTACTTTATTTTTAGTTGGTACTCCATTCACTTTGATGCGTAGTTCATGGTTTGGCAAAGCAGGTGGAAGGATATTGGCGTTGTGTTGGACAGGAATAGGTAAATAAATCACTCTACCCTTTACGCCTTTGACCATTTCTGAGTGAGGTAATTTGCTTCGAACTGCACCTAATCGAACAACAGTTTGAAAGCATTTTGCTTTTTGAATGATGATTTGTTCAAACAAATTAAGCTCTTTTAGCTCCTCAGGTAAGAGATCGACCTCCAATCCGTTTAGCACAAATCATGGAGGAATTGTGTTAATTCGTAACTTCTCACTGCAGTATCTGCATACGTGGAGGTGTTGATATAGCTTCTCTTCGTCGAAATGAAATGTTTTTACCTGGGTTATCATGTAGGCACGGATCGTTAGCCACGCAATGTTTTGGAAACTAGCTTCATTTACAAACGATGATACAGTTCTAATCTTCCTTCTTTTGCAAAGCCTGTCACAACAAATACAAAAAATATCTGGAAATTCAGTTAGTAGACTCTTTATTTCTGAAAGTGGATGCAGAAAATCCCTTTCTATACACTCCTCTATTATGCCTCTGCTAGGATTATAGCACTTACCTCTTTGAAAAGGTTCGAAATTTGTTGCTCCACGTTCTTCAGAAGCGATCTGTTTCCTCAGGTCATCCATTGCATTTTTGAGTGAATTTTTTTCTGCGGCTTCCAACTTAAGATTTAAGTTGTGAATAGCAGTTGCCATGTTCCATATTTTGTAAATGCATGGTATTTCTTTTCTTATGGAGCTAAAGTGGCAACTTATTTCTCGAATGCAACGGAGCACACTGCCACAGGCGCTTCCTAAGGAGCACGAAATTGGGTGCCCCAACAGAACACTACTTTTACCAGGATTGTCATAATTGTCAAGAGAAACAAATGTAAGTACTAGTTTATTGTTGTTGTCAGGAATCTTAGAAATGTCAGTGAATAAAATTGCTACACTTTCCATTGTTTGTTGCCGAATCAAGCACGTTTCGTTGCACCTCCAGAAAATAGCTTTTGTTGTTTTGTTAAACCTGCTGTTTTGCATTTTGTCGTTGGTTTGTACACGAACAAAGTTGTCTTCAACCTGCGAATTCGTCTCATTTGCCCAATTCGTAATTTGTCCATTAGCATTTGCAATTAGAGTTATATGGTTTTTTTTTGCAGTGGGACATAGGCAGTATCCCAGAAGTATGGCTCAGTATAATTTGAGTGGAGACTTTCTCCACCGATTATTTTTAGAAACGACGTAGCATTCAGCACCTCGTTTGTTAATTTACTTGCAATTTGTGATGCAGTAGATTAAATGGACGAACTGTAAACAATTTTACGAAATATTACCATGGCATTTGTACGCAGTGTAAAGGCTTCTTGGACTAACCGGTTCAGTGACATTTTTTGTAACAAACATTCAACTTTACGTTTCTTGGGACCAGATGAATGCAACAGTTTTTTAACGAACAATTCCTCAAGACGTTTTTGTTGAAATCTCTGAAGAGTCTGACGTCGCTTGTGGATTGAAGACATGCGTATTTTTCACGTTTCTTTTGCTTGGCATGGATGATACTTGTCATCGTTAGATTGTAAATAGCTTGTTTACACTTAATTTGTTTCGCATTAATTTTGTTGTAATTGCATTGTTTCTCGTTAATTTGCCATTTAAACAATTTGTTGTAATGACGCTGCTGAGCTTTAATTTGTGCAGCATTCACTTTGTTGTAATCTCGTTGCTTATGCGTAATTAATTTTGTTGTAATCAATCTGCTTAGCTGTAATTTATTTAGCGTGACTTTTGTTGTAAACACTCTGCTTTGTTTTAATTTGTTTGGCATGACTTTTGTCGTAATCGCTCTGCTTAGCTTGAATTTGCTCTGCGTGACTTTTGTTGTAATCACTCGGCTTAGGTTTAATTTGGAATGTGTGTCTTTTGTCGTAAGAACTCTGCTTAGCTTTAATTTGTTCAGCGTGACTTTTGTTGTAAGCACTTTGCTTAGCTTTAATTTGTTCAGCGTGACTTTTGTTTTGATCACTCTGCTTAGCTTTAATTTGTTTAGCGTGACTTTTGTTGTAATCACTCTGCTTTTTTGTAATTTCCTTCTTATGCATTACGTCGTAATTGTGCTGTTTATTTCTGATTTCCTCAGAATGACTTCGGTTATAACACTGCTGATTTTATTTGATTTTCTCACTATTAACTCTATGATACAAATACTCCTTCTTTTGAATACTTTTTGCATGGATTTTATTATAGATACGATGTCTGACTAAAATTTTATCTGTGCAAGACGTTTTACAGTTAGCTTTCTTTTGCGTTGCAGACAATTAATCAGTAGATGGAATTGCTTTCTAGGCTGGACTGTTTGTCACTTTCAATTGAAAGCCTTTTGATTTTTCATATCTTAATTTCCTTTGCTCTCATTTTTTTTTTGGAATGGCTAGGCATACCTAATCAAATAAAAACAGAAAACAAAAAACGGACTACACTCTTTTTGCAAAAGTATGTTTCCAGATTCAGAATAAACGAATTAGCATAGTTGAAACAGGCCGTTACAGAAAGCTGGCTACTCATTCATGAGGTAGGGATTTTGCAAATATTTTAAATATTTTTAGTGGGATAGGTCGTTTAGGTTTCCTTACATTCATTCGAAGGGCCATTGATTGATTTTTGTAATGCCAAGGAAGTGAACCGTTTTTAGAAGTGTCACCAACTGACGGAAAATGAAAGGTGTGGTGCTTTACAAATGGATCGATGGCACACTTGTGGTCACTTTTCTTCCATTTGCTTTAGACTTTGTTGACATTACGAGCAAAACGAGCAAGTCCTACTCGTTGATATCAAAAGAAACAATGAATGTGCCATTGTTACTGTTAATCTGTAATGGCTGCCAACTTGAAATTAGACCGCATTTTTTTAATTATGCTTATTATCGTCGTATTTCCTTCAAACATAAAAAGATGAAATAATGGATACGGCCTGAAACAATGAATGTTCCGTTATCACTTATGGTCTGTATTGGGCACCATTTTGAAATTAGTCGGCCATTTTGAAATTTGTCAGCCATTTTGAAATTAGTCGGCCAAATTTAATTTATGCTTATTATCGTCCGATTTCCTTCAAATTTAGAACGTATGCCATATAGTCGATACCAACTGAAATAATGAACGTGCCATCATGGCTCATGGTCTGTAATGGGCGCCATCTTGAAATTAGTCGGCCATTTTGAAATTTGTCGGCCAATTTGAAATTATGCTTATTATTGTCCGATTTCCTTCAAATTAAGAACGTATATGAAATATTCAATTCAAATTGAAATAATGAATGTTCCATCATCGCTCATGGTCTGTAATGGGCGCCATCTTGAAATTAGTTGACCATTTTGAAATTATGCCTATTATTGTCTAATTTCTTTCAAATTTAGAATGTATATGAAATAGTCGATTCCAACTGAAATAATAAATGTGCCATCATCACTCATGGTCTCTAATGGGCGCCATCTTGAAATTAGTCAGCCATTTTGAAATTAGTAGGCCAATTTGAAATTATGCTTATTATTGTCCGATTACCTTCAAATTTAGAATGTATGCGATATAGTCGATATCAACTGAAATAATAAACGTACCATCATTGCTCATGGTCTGTAATGGGCGCCATCTTGAAATTAGTCGGCCATTTTGAAATAGTGCTTATTATCCAATTTTCTTCAACTTTGCAACAAATACGAAATAGTCGATACCAACTGAAACAATGAATGTGCCCTCATCGCTCGTGGTCTGTTATGGGCGCCATCTTGAAATTAGTCAACCATTTTGAAATTATGCTTATGATTATCTGATTTCTTTCAAATTTACAACGTCGGTTTGTGCTGCTAGGAAAGACTTTTCGTGCTCATAGCACGATTTTCAAGAATTTGTTGGTCAAACCTCAGTGAGGGGGGCACAGGAGCCGCTGGGGTCATATTGGGGGTATTTCATGGGGGTTCCATGTCTGGATTCGATTTGTACTGCTAAGAAAGACAGGTGTATACAATTTCATGCTTTTAGCTCCATCTGCAAGAATTTGTTGTTCAAATCCAGTGAGAGGGCACAGGGGGCACTTTGGGGAGGATTTTATGGGGGTTCCATAGCTGATTCGCTAAGAATGACATGCACAAAATTTCAATCGTTTAGCTCAATTTGCAAGAATTTGTTGATCAAGCCTCATGGAGGGACCACAGGGGGTGCTGGGGGGCCTTCCAGGTTTATCATGGGGGTTCCATGGTTGATTCGATTTATGCTGCTAAGAATAACTGGTGCACCACATTTCATGTTTTTAGCTTAATCTGCAAGAATTTGTTGCCCTAGCCTCTGGTGCAGTTGGCGTGATTTCATTGAGGCCTATGGCTGGTTTGATTTACACTCCTAAGAAAAACTTGTTTACCTAATTACAAGTTTTTAGCGCGATTTATACAAATTTGCTACTCTACTTAATGATTTCTGCCCAGTGCTCAAAAATAAAAAATGCTCTGCCGACGAGAAAATTGCAGTCACATTAAAATCGTGTTCAAAAGGCCCTGGTCGTTGATAATACCTACATTTTAAGCTATAGAAATTAAAAATCGGTTCTTTGGTTCGATCTCAAGGTGAGAGCAAAGTTTCTAGCCCATTTGGCTTTCCATCTCAAGAATATCGCAGTTTCATCAAAATAGACTGCGAAAGGCCCTAGAACTTGTGAGTACCTACGTTTTAAGCTATAGAACTTGAAAATTGGTTCAGTGGTTCATTCTCCAGGTGAGAGCAAACAGTCCCAACAACAAGAACAACTAGAATAACAAGAAGAAGAAGAAGAACAACAACAACAACAACAAGAAATGGCCATGCTGTGGGCACCAAACGGTTCGATTGTTGTCATTAAAATTTCTAATACAGGGAAATAGTAACGACAAGACCCCAAATACAGAATTTCGTTGTGCGATGTCAATTCTGGGCCAAACTATAGGAGGTTAAAGTTCGGCGTTTAACATGGAAGTTCATGCTGAGGCTTACATAAGGACCGCTTCCGTGGTCCTTGATGATGTATGGATTGGATCTTGGTATGTTTACAATAATAAATAATGTCTCTAAATTTCCTTGATACTAAAGTGGCAGCTGAAATGACTACTAAGGTTCAGAAAATGATATTTTTTTGCTCTAGTTCCTCTTCTGCAAAAAACTGCAGGTTCGAATCTGCAGAAAAACTTCAGTTTCAAATCTGCAGAAAAACTGCAGATTATTTCTGAAGTATTTCTGCAGATTTCATCTCCAGTTTTTCCACAGAATTTTTTGAGCTGGGATGTTATCCAGTTTATCTCAAAAAGCGTTCATCTCAAGGTAATATTTTTCTCAGAAATATCTCCTTAAAAAAATAACAATATTTGCAAAAGAAAACTGATATTAAAACATGCATATGCTAACAAAAAGCAATAAGTGTCAACAAAAACATTGGAAATGCAAAATAAACCTACCACTTTGATTCTAGCCAAAAATGTACTTCGTAATATAAAAAAGTTTGCTTCAGGAAAAACTAAACTTATTAGCTTGTCATGTACGTTTTTATATCTCACAATGTTTTGCTGCTGCAATTAAACCTGTGCAAACTTTTACGATTCCAATATTATGGCTAGAATATGATTATCGAAAGACGTGAAGGGGTATTTTTCCCCTATATGAGGATGAACTTACAAAACTGTAATTATGCCCACAGATGTGTCATTTAATAATTGTTTTCTTGTTTTCTTATATTTCGTATCATATAATCCACGTCTAACTTTTCTCATTTTCAGGAGTAATCGTGACTACTGGTGCGTAAAAATTTTGTTTGTATCACTATATCATTGTTGGAATTGTTTGACAGGTGAAGATAATGATTAATTTTTATACTGCTATAATATCAACATTGGAAACGAATCACGCACCCAACATTAAAGCTAAAAACTGAAGGAATTTTACTGTTACTATAGTACTGAATTCTATACTGACCCGTAGCGAAATCAAACTATTTTAAAGTCTTTGTGACGCAAACATACAACTGTAAAATATTTCACATAAAAGTGCAATAATTTTTTCGTTATAGACTGTGTTTGGTATTTCTCATATATCTAATTGTACCGATTGGAATCTTTGTAGTATTAAAACAATAATAATTTTTTTCTTGCAAGTTACACCATGATATTTTTAACCAACATAACCGTTTTAAATTAAATACATGGAATTAAACAAAACCATAAAATTTCTACACGCAATTCTACATGTAATAAATATTACCCTCTTGTTATAACAATGATTGGCAAATAACTTGTTTTGAAGCGTTCGAGTTTGCGACAATACTCATTTGCGACCAAGAACAGCTTCGAAAATAACTTAATCCCCAGTCATTGTTGGAACAAACGCGGGAATATCTGACATGTAAACCTACAGTGTTTAAAGCGCACGGGTTCCAATCACCTATCCAAGGAACTATTGTCACCGATGTCCTTTGCCATTGTTTGCTCGATTCTGATGGACTTCATCGCCATCAAGGAAATGAGAAATTTCCCCATCACTCAATAATGTTGATTTTGGTTCAGTTTGTAAAAAGAAATACATGCATTTATACTGTGTAGTCATTTCTATTTCTCTCTATACTGGTGGCTGGTTTCCGATGGCTGGCAGGTAGGCTTCTTTTTCTTTTTTGGCTGTCACGAAAGACTTCTTTGAAAAACTTGTCCTGGTGAATTTGTTGAAAACTGGGCGTTGATCTTGTTAAAATGAAACAATGAAACGATTACATAAGTAGATTTTAAAAAGGGAAATGTTGAATCTAGGCGAATGTAGAATCTGTCGTAAGGTGTAGTAGGACGACATCGCGCCAGAGCCTAATGACCTGAGTCAGACTCATTTACGACCAGACGCTAGAGTGAAGGGCTATCGTAGTTCCTTCTGTCGTACAGATCTAAGTATACAGATAGGCAGAGTATGTGATCCTGGACCTACGAAACCAACGATATATCCCGTGGCCTTTGGTAGGCCAGCATACACTCAGGAACGAGGCCAGGTAGATCTTTTAAGGATAACGGCAGAGAGACAACATAGGGCAGGCATCATCCAAAGGAAGGCACAGGTGGAATGTAGGTTAACGGTTTATTTGCATGGTTAGGGGGAAACCATTATTAGGATTGCACTCCCTTCTCTTCCTTCCTTCTCTAAAATTACTGTTCTTTAATATAATAAGGCAAAAACGTACCTACGTAGTAAACGGTAGTTCCTACTGTTGTCCATCTTTACGCAAGGCAACGTAAAAGTTCATTCAGTTGTGAGAAGACGTTATAGGCCTACCCAGGAATTCAGGGTTAGCCATTGCGAAGGACAAACACAACGTCATACCTTGTTGTAGAGAGACAGAGGTGCAAGGATATGAAAAAGGAAAAAGGAGGGAGAAGAGGGTGCTGCAATACGGGGTAATTGGTTGCTACAAACGAGGGCCAACATTACAGCCACTGCCAAATAGCAGTAAACTGGCAGTTATATTGATTAACAATGAATGGATCAGGAAGGTAGCTAACAATACTATTAGAAGGTGATTGTTGAAGAGAGAGGGAGGCAACAACAATGACTTTGGCCAAAGACTCACAATTTACATTGCATTGTGTTGTAAGCTCTCTTATCCACTAGGCGAAGCAAACTTCTGAATGCTCGCATAAACGCCGACTTCTTTGATCAATCCACCACAGTGACTCCATTCCAGTGACGCCTCAAAGTGAGCACTCATAGAAAGGGGAGGAGACAATAATTTAGCTAAACGGGCAGCTAGTACTCACCCGCATTACCCCCCCCCCCATGCTAATGGCATTACTGGAGAAATCGAGGCGGCAGATGTGAAGATTGAGCAAGTGGAAGGCGTTGGGAAGGGAATGTCACAAGGGTAACAAGGAAAGACGGATAAACGGCTGGGTTCAAGCCAAAAACCGCTAAAATTAAAGCAATACATAAACATTGCCTAAAATCAAGAACAGGGGTTAGGTTAAATTAACGAAATAAGTAGTTTAAACCGTTATAGAAAATTCAAATTAGTAATATAAAATTAGGATAGAAGTTCGTCAAATGGACTAAGTTCGACGTAAACTGTAGAGTATGCGTGATACTTAACACTTAACATACATTAATTCGAGAGGGGGAAAAATTAAACTCGTGAAGGAAACGGGCTAAGCATTCAAACGAAACGGCCGAGTCAACAAATCTGCGAGGAGATCGGCACCTAGGCAAAAATGAAGGAGGAGCACCTTCTCGTCAATCAACGACCGCAAAAACCATATTTTCCGAGCATACCGTTTAGTACGTGTATCGCACGCCAAACTATGCACAATATCGATAGCTTAAAATAGCCAACAACTAATAGAAACTGGTAGTTCAACATCATATTGGTTCAACAAGCAGTGTAAGTTCGTACAAAGGCAAAGAAAGGTAACGAAACGGTACATAACAGCAGGAAATTCGGTAAGAGGTAGGGCACAGAATAACTCGTAACATGAGTACATAAAAAGTTCCATATTAGGGGAAAAGTCAGTAAGTATTCAACATGAACAAGTATTTCGGGAGAGGTGTTTAAATATCCACCGACAAGGTGTCACGCTGTAACTATTGAAAACAACAAATCTGGTGCAGTTTCTTATAGAAGGAATTCATTAGGGAGTACAACTAGGGTGCAGATATAACCTTAGCGTATATTTTAACTATAATCCGTGGAGTTCCCTCATCATTTTATCATAAAGGTAGTCAAAGGGGTCATATTCATGATCCTGAAGATGAGTTTGGGGCTTTTTGAATTTGCGTTTTTTCTTAGCGGGCTTTACCCTCTCAAGGGGCCGAGCCGTGACGGCGGGCTGACTTTTACTCTGGCTTAATAAGTCGGAAACGAGTTGTTTATTCACAAGTGTAAAGTCCGCATGTGCCAATGCGTTAGAAGGGAGAACTCCTTTGTAACACCCTGACAGGTTAAGAGGTGGAATGTCACCTTCACAATAGGATATGTTAGCGAAGTCTCCCTTGTGGATTATTCCCCACCTACTAGGTGGTTAGCTAGGTTGAGGCTTATTTGGTGTTAGGTATGGCCCTACGACAGCATTATCCAAAACAGTGTGGACAGTAGGCTTAATGAGAGATAAGGTTCCCCATACTGGTTCTTTAAACCGTTGGGATGGTACATTTACCTCGGTGGGAGGAACAGAAAGACACAACTTAGAACTAGTAGTTGAGTGTAGAGTCTGTATTGTACTTATCTGCTGCCAAATCATCCTTGAGTCTTGAGGCTTTACGCACTGGCAAAGAGTGGCATTGTCACAGGATAACTTCTGCCACGGAATTGTAACGCTGATAACCCAGCCGGTCGGGTTCTGCATGGTGTAACAGATGTAGATACTGGTGAATCACTACGAGTCGATTGTTGCCGATCCAGAGTGCTTGACAAGGATGTCATATGTTGCCTACGAGTTGTAAGAAATTCGTCGTACAAATCCGGGTTGGTACATATAAATTGAGAAAACATTTCTCGTTGTTCCGTTCTGCTTCCCTTGAAAGCTGGAAACGTGGAAAAAGTTTGTAAAAAGGAGGCAAGTCGTGACGAGGCATCTCGGTTGAGTGCATAGAGGGAATTTAAGATTACTTTTGCAGGCATCACGGCTTACATAGGGTGTTTACGTCATGCTACCATATTGTCGTAAGGTGTAGTAGGACGACGTCACGCCAGAGTCTAATGGCCTGAGTCAGACTCATTTACGACCCGACGCTAGAGTGGAGGGTTATCGTGGTTCCTTCTGTCGTACAGATCTAAGTATACAGGTAGGCAGAGTGTGGGATCCTAGACCCACGAAACCAACGAAATATCCCGTGTCCTTTGGTAGGCAGCATACACGCAGAAACCAAGCCAGGTGGATCTTGTAAGGATAGTGGCAGAGAGACAACATAGGGCAGGCAGCATCCAAAAGAAGGCACAGGTGGAATGTAGTTTAACGGTTTATTTGCATGGTTAGGGGGAAACCATTATTAGGATTGCACTCCCTCCTCTTCCTTCCATCCCCAAAGTTACTGTTCTTTCATATAATAAGGCAAAGACATACCTATCATCCTTGAGTCTTGAGGCTTTACGCACTGGCAAAGAGTGGCATTGTCACAGGATAACTGCCACGGAATTGTAACGCTGATAACCCAGCCGGTCAAGTTCTGCATGGTGTAACAGATGTAGAGACTGGTGAATCACTACGAGTCGATTGTTGCCGATCCAGAGTGCTTGACAAGGATGTCATATATTGCCTACGAGTTGTAAGAAATTCGTCGTACAAATCCGGGTTGGTACATATAAATTGAGAAAACATTTCTCGTTGTTCAGTTCTGCTTCCTTTGAAAGCTGGAAACGTGGAAAAAGTTTGTAAAAAGGAGGCAAGTCGTGACGAGGCATCTCGGTTGAGTGCATACAGGGAATTTAAGATTACTTTTGCAGGCATCACGGCTTACATAGGGTGTTTACGTCATGCTACCATAATGTCGTAAGGTGTAGTAGGACGACGTCGCGCCAGAGTCTAATGGCCTGAGTCAGACTCATTTACGACCCGACGCTAGAGTGGAGGGTTATCGTGGTTCCTTCTGTCGTACAGATCTAAGTATACAGGTAGGCAGAGTGTGGGATCCTAGACCCACGAAACCAACGAAATATCCCGTGTCCTTTGTTAGGCAGCATACACTCAGGAACCAAGCCAGGTGGATCTTTTAAGGATAGTGGCAGAGAGACAACATAGGGCAGGCAGCATCCAAAAGAAGGCACAGGTGGAATGTAGTTTAACGGTTTATTTGCATGGTTAGGGGGAAACCATTATTAGGATTGCACTCCCTCCTCTTCCTTCCTTCCCCAAAGTTACTGTTCTTTCATATAATAAGGCAAAGACATACCTACGTAGTAAACGGTAGTTCCTACTGTAGTCTATCTTTATGCAAAGCAACGTAAAAGTTCATTCAGTTGTGAGAATATTTTATAGGGCTACCCGGCGAATTCAGGGTTAGCCATAGCGAAGGACAAACACAACGTCGTACCTTGTTGTATATAGACAGAGGTGCAAGGATATGGAAAAGGAAAAAGGAAGGGAGAAGAGGGAGCTGCAATATGAGGTAATTGGTTGGTACTAACGGGGGCCGACAAACAGCAGTAAACTGGCAATTATAACTGATTAACAATGAATGGATCAGGAAGGTACGTGATAATACAAGTAGAAGGTGATTGTTAAAGAGACAGGGAGAAAACAACATTGGCTTTGGCCAAAGACTCACAATTTACATTGCATTGTGTCGTAAGCTCTCTTATCCAATAGGCGAAGCAAAGTTGTGAATGCTCGCATAAACGCCTACTTCTTTGATCAATCCACCACAGTGACTCCATTCCAGTGACGCATCAAAGAGAGCACTCATAGAAAGGGGAGGAGACAATACTTTAGCCAAACGGGGAGGAAGTACTCCCCAAAGAATCTAGGGGAATGTTAAATCGAGGTTTTTCTAAAAACTATGCTTTTTGTGTTTGCCTGGATCCACACTATAATAGTTGTGGTCCCAGAAATCCATCCAAGATAGGCTTGAAACATTTACTGACCAACTGCGTTTCCAGCGTATGTATATTTAAAAAAATTGAATTTTGTTGGTAATATTAATATAGTTCAAATTTTAATTTTGAGAACATTTGTGTGCAAGTTTAAGCGGAGTTGTGCAAGAGATTTACAATGTATTATCCCCACCACAGAGAAAGGGTCCATGTCTCAATGAGGTGTAGCCCATCCAAAGACGTGCCATAAACACCTTCTCAAACCGACTAGCCCTTGAATACAACACCGGACTGACACACCAGGTTTCACTATATGGATCTTGTAATCAATAACCAAATTCCATTCCTCGTGGTGTAGACCCTGAAGCCTAGCATGAGGATACAGCAATACTCAGATGCTAAACCTGCAGCTCCAGTATAGATGTTAACTGTAGGGCAGCCTTGAAAGCTAAGTATATATATTCGTTGACTGAGGTCCCAAATTGGCCTACGACCTTGCCTTTATCTAATAATGGTACAAAAATGTTCAACAGGATTGATTGCCAAGTTGCCTCGATCTTATAATGGTTTTAAAATATTCTGCTGGATAGATTGCACCGCTGGATTGAGTGAATCAACGATATTTATACTCTGCATTCCAGTCTAGAAACCTGTGAAGTTAAATTGCTGCTGTAGAGACTTAGCATTAAACCTAAGGGCACGACAAATTTCCTATAGTTACGCCATACACTATAGAAAACATTGATGAGTGCCGTTACGTAAGTACATTAGCACAACTAACCGTTTAATAATTGCTGGACACATCAGTGAAGTCAGTAATCAATCAGGACATGAGTAGACCCCTTTAAGATGGCCAAAAGGATGCGGTACTCATGCAAGTATCTTTCTGTAGTGAGTGTCAGCCTTCCAGCAGGCTGAAATCAAGTAACCGAATTCAAGAAATAACAGCATCCAAAGCAATTCGCCATGAATCCACGCTCAGCAATCCAAGGGAAAACGTGGATAAACAAAACCTGAGAACTCATAATAGGCCCCTAAACGAAGTGCAAATCCCCTTTCACTGGGAAGCCTAGTTGGGCTTCTGACTATGGCCGAAGGCTACTTCAAAATAGGTTTATTAGGCAGACCGTGCAGGTTCGTTGGATACTGCATGGATGGCAATCGTGGAATTACAAGAAACGTTCCACTGTTTCCACATACAGACTCTCTAGTGGACTGATACGATGTGAATCCGTTGCAATTCAGAGCCCCAATGAAGAATGGGATCCAATACCGTAAGTGAGATGTTGCTGGTGTATCACACACAACTGATGTATAATCCAGGGCAGAATGAATGATGGCACAGGTACGAGCATAACAGCGTAGTTCTATCAGTACCAATTCACTACCAGTTGAAGCCCACAAGGCAGTCAATTAAAACTTTCATTCATTATGCAACTGCTTTAAACAAGAAATGCAGGTAAGCATGTAATGAAAAAGTATGCCCGAAGTCTTGACTCTTCAACCACCGGTGTAATGAATATGGCTGCCAAATCCTATCTGTAAAGTATACCATTGACCTAAAAGTATTACTACGTTTAATTGTAAATATAAATAGAGCAACAGTTTTAAAATTGATTTCATTTTAAAGTCGATTTGAAAGTCAATTTTGCGGTTTTGTTTTAACGAAATTCATTCAGAAACCGTTGAATTTAGGAATAAAAAAGCTGTGGAAAGAAAAGCCTAGGGAAAAAAGTGGAAAAAGGAGCCTATGGAAAAAAAACTTGATTTCCGCAGAACGAAAACCCAGGGAAAAAACAATTGACAGTAAACAGCTAATGGAAAAAAATATGCTGTGAAAAAAATAAATAAAAAAACGTTGGAAATAACGGTAGGAAAACAGCCGAACGAAAACAATCCGAGGAAAACTCAGGAAAGACATTGCAGAACACCCCGAACTACAGCACTGTGACCCAGGTTGGTGCTAATGACCTAATGTCGATGGGCCAGTAAGCCTCGACCCCACCCCAACCCATAAAAACAAAAAAACAAAAACTAAAGAAAACAGTAAACAGTTTCCTTCGGTTATTTTCTTGGCCTTTTTTTTGCAGCTTTGTTCTGCCTTTGACTTTTTTCAGTCTTTATTTTAGTCTAATCCACATTTGGAGTTTCATTTTCTTGCAGTGTGTTGAGGGCAGTTGTGATTAGTAGAGGTTTTACAATGTTTACGCTTTTTGGCAAGCCTCGTGGGATGGACAGGACGGCAATAAATTACGAGCTATTAAAGGCACTGTTGAGGATTGGCACTCGGCATGTCGCCGCAGTCACCGTGAGGAGGTGGTGTTGGCCCGTTTGCGCATTGGTCACACTCGACTTACTCACTGTTTCCTTTTGCGGGGGCTTGACCCTCCTGAATGTTATTGGTGTCGGCGGCCACTTACGGTCCGGCACTTCCTTGTTGATTGTTGCCATCTTTATGGTTTTCGTCGTCGTTTCCATCTTCTGCATGACATTGTGCGTCAATTGGGCGATAAGTCTGTCCTCCTGTCCGGTGTTTTTCAATTTTTGCAGGAGGTACAGATGTATGACAAGATTTAGATTAGGGGTTTGAATAATATCTCTGTTATGTGTGGTGCAGTGGCAACCCGGACCACTGCACTGTGACTGAGGTTGGCGCTAATGACCAAGCTGTCGACGCGCCATTAAGCCTCATCTCCCCCCTCTTCCCGCACGAAAGTTCCCCTCAACCCCTGCCATCCCCCTTCATAACGTGAATCGCGGTCTGATTGGATAATGTCCAAGGAACCATGCCGAGAAAAGAAGATCATGAGTTGAATACTTTCATCCATCAAAAAACAAAGTCAGAGTTTCGAAGCAATCAGATACCTTACTAGTTCTAACCATAAGTTGAATAAAGTTGATTTGAAGATTTATATTATTAAGAAAATGTAAGCTGATTTGGTTGAACGAATATCAACCATGTTGATGTTTTTGACCTTGTATTCCATGCCCCCTTTCCATTAAGAGGTTGCCCCAGTCATCGGCATAGGTATCAATGTTAAAGTTTGGAACTGAACGTTTCACTACAATTGGGTCACCAAACATGGGAAAATTCAACCTTGCAAAAAGTGTTTTCAGTATAAACATACATGTGGCGAATTTCACTTCAACGAATGCAAACCCGAACCCCTTTTATTTTAGTTGGTTTGGGACAAGGATTGCCCCCAGCCTTTCTCCTCCTCCCCTTTGGTGATTTCCCCTTGGTTCAGTCAATAATTATAGGAAAAAGGAAAACTAAGTCCAATGTTTCCGGAATTTTTATTTGCAGTTTGCATTTTGTCGGTGAATATTAGTTCCCAAAGTAAAGTAATTAACACTATTTTCTTACACCCACGAAGGACAAAAGTCCATTACGCCAATGTTTAAACCGCAACAAGCATTATCCTATCCAGATTAAATTACTAAAGCTCTGTCTGCAAGTCATTGGTTACGTCGAACGTCTCTACCCGTGTCTGAGAAGTGGACTCCTCGACCTAGAGTGTCTAATGGCTAAAACGGACTTAATGTCGTAATTATTTGTCATAACAGTTTATCATTATCCAACCTACAACATGAAATATGGTTATTCGTCATTTCTGAAACCAATATCTTAAAAGGATTGGACTTCCACTGCCATTCACGCCCTGAAGGAAGTAATCCATAAAGGAGAGTAGCAGAGAAGCAAATAATTTTCTGTCTAAATTTCGTTGTCTAAAACTGTGCCTTACCTGGTTTTAAAATGGGAAGGATACTTGCTTCCATCAAACAATGGTTGGTAAATAGCCCAGATGCGATAACAAAAAAATTCCAGGACAAGTTCCTTGGAAGTCCTTGACAAATTATGACGCATTTGGGAATGAATGCCATAATGGTTCTGGAGCATAGTCATCTGCATTATTTAATGGTGCCTCAAACTCAACAAAAAAAATGGGTCATTGCACTCCAGAGTTGTGCTAATGAAATCAGGAGGAAACCTGAGAATAGTTGCCAGTACTGGAGATCAGAGTGCAATTTTTGGTTAACAGTTCAGATATATTCTGATGTATTCCCCATTATATCTTTCAGAAAAGAGAGGTTTGTTATGTCCACATATCTCACAAATCTTTGTCTAGATATCCTTTATGAAAGTAGTCTTTTTGATAGAAGACGTAAACTTCACTAATGAGGCCAATTTTACATGGAGGATGATTTGATACAACCTAGCCTTTCCCATTTTTGAGCAACCATACTGATCTGAGTGCGTAAGTCTTTAAACATGCCTACTGCATTTTATAGCCTATCGACAATCATCATTATACTGTATGACTGGTATTTTACCTAGGTTGGTGGATGTCTGAGGAGTAAACTGCTTAGCTTCTGCAGCAATAACTACTGTTACATGATTATCCCTTGACTCCAAGTCCTCATACTCGTCAACTGACCAAGGAATTATTATAGATGCAGGAAAAGAAGGCCAGTCAATTCTGGAAAGAATACATGCTGAATGGCCAAACTTCATCCCTGCTGATTTGGCCAGAGAGTAAAAAGAGAAATGGGGTGGCGGTCACTTCCATGAATATCCTTACAAACATTCAATGAGAAATACTTCATAACAACTGGTGTGCGAAGAGAGAGATCCAAGGCTCACCAGTTACCAGACACCATAGTAAAACTGGTATTGTTTTAATTTTTAGAAGACAGGCGTAACCTTTATCAACCCACAACTCACACAGTATAACTTGTAGATTTAACTGGTTAATGCCATGCACAGATGATGGCTACTGATATCACCCAAGAGTATGATATGGAGGGGAAGCTGTGTTAACATTTCCATGCCATCAATTCTGAATACCTCACTAGGTGGAATGGAGATGGAGCAATGCACAGTATGGTCCAGCAGAACTACCAACCCACTGTCATAAGTTTGTAGATTGTGCTTTATGACTTACCAGCATAGTAATACAAAAATCTCAAATGCAATGCAAGAAACACGAGCCAACTCTGTAAATTATCTTGCAACTATTTCACATCGTGCTCATAATCAGAATAAAGATAACTACTTTCCAACACGTAGCACAATTTAATTTTTAAGGAGTTGACGGAGGCCCATAACAATGATAGCAAGCAGATGCGATTGGTTGGATACCAGCAAAATGGCCACCGGATTAAAAAAAAACCAGGACTGACCGTGATAAATGTAGGATACAGGTCTAAGGTTTAAAACAGCACAAATTAATATGGACACTGTGACACTAATTCACATGTTAACACAACTAATACAAGTAACACGAGAAACAGTTTCAGCTATCATATGAAACAACAATAAACGTAAATGATAAGTTCCCAGCCTAAAATATAAATTACTAATAGGCTGTTTTAGAACCAGTATACTGCAATTGATCTGGCAACCACTGCTTCTCGATTGGGGGTAGAGGGATTAGCTGTGATCTTGGCTTTTTGACCACTCAAAGGTGAAGCTTTCTTCAAGGATTGCTTTCTAATTAGGTCTCTGTAGTTGAACTTAGGTAACAAGGGGTTCAAACTAATTGGTCTCCAACAAACAATGATGAACGTACTGATAACCCTCATTCCAGAATTTGAACCTTGTGGTTTTACAGATAACTGCCGGGCCAAACAGTTAATTTGGCTTGCTAACAAGGATGACTCACATGACTCACACAGTTAAAAACGCTGGAGTTTCAAGTGGCAAAAACATTTTGAATTTGTTCCATCCAACATCAGTTTCATGAGGAATTTGAAATATTTATTTAGGGAGAGAAATAATGCTTACCTACCTTACATTTGTCGTGTACCTCCCTTCATTGTCACTTAGAGTTAAGTTTTGTTAAACTGTTGCAGTTGGTGAACTTGTTTAATGAAGAGAATCATCTAGTAATTTTACCTGAAAACAGTTTTATGTTGTCAAAGTTCTATCAGACAAATGTAGAACAAAAGATACAAAAAGAATAAAATATACAATATAAGCATAAATCTAAAGGAGAGTAATTTTTTGTGAAAGTGAATACTAAGAATTTTCTTTGGAGACAAGACTTTATCATAATATTCCTATAAAGGAAGCTGCAGGCAGAATTTTTATTAACAGCAGCCTGATGAAAAGTATTAGATATGTCGCCGAGATAATCTCTTTAACCTTCTAATTATATCTAATCTCGTTTATCAAAGTTAACTCAAAGTTTGTTTATCCCTCTACTTGAAAATTTCGTTTATATCTTTTATGTCAAAACATGTTACACAGTTTATTTAAAAAAGCTTTCATCTCAAGTTAATAAATTTTTCAGAAATGTCTCCATGAAAAAAATAACACATATTAGTAAATGAAAACTGATATTAAAACATGCCTATGCTAACAAAAAGCAATAGGTGTCATCAAAAACATTGGAAATGCAAAAAAACCAACCGCTTTGATTCTAGGCACCAACGTCACGATATACAAAAATGTACATCGCATGCTAAAAAAGTTTATTTTAGGAAAAAATAAACTTATTACTTTGTCATGTACGTTTTTATATCTCACAATGTTTTGCTGCTGCAATTAAATCTGTGTAAACTTTTACATTTCCAACATTTTTTGATAGAATATGATTAACGAAAGACGTGAAGGGGTATTTTCCCCTGCTATGAGTATGAACTTACAGAACTGTAATTATGGCCACAGATGTATGATTGCAGGTTTTTCTTGTTACGTGTGCTTACTTGCTCTGCTAGTGTTCACACATAAAGCGCAAACTTCAAACCAAGTGGTGAAACTAATTATTATTTATCAATTGTTTTCTTACTGAATTTCGTCATGTAAATCCAAGTCTAACTTTTCTTATTTTCAGGACTAATCGAGACTACTGGTGTGAAAAAACTTGTTTGCATCACTATATCGTTGTTGGAAATGTTTGACAGTTGAAGATAATGATTTATTTTTATACTGCTATAATATCAACGTTGGAAACGAATCACGCACCCAACATCAAAGCTCAAAATTGAAGGAATTTTATTTTTACTCTAGTACTGAATTCTATACTGACCCGTAGCGAAATCAAACTATTTTAAAGTCTTTGTGAGGCAAACATACAACTGTCGAATATTTCACATAAAAGTACAATAATTTGTTGTTAATAGACTGTGTTTGGTATTTCTAGTTTATCTAATTGTACCAGTTGGAATCTTCGTAGTATTAAAAACAATAATAATTTTATTTCTTGTAAGTTATACCAATGATGTTTTTAGCCAACGTAACCATTTTAAATTAAAAACTTTGAATTAAACAAAATCATAAAATTTCTACAAGCAATTCTAAAAGTAAGTAATAGATATTAACCTCTTGTTATAAAAATGATTGGTAAATAAGTTGTTTTAAAGGGTTAGATTTCATGACAATACTCATTTGCGACCGAGAACGGTTTCGAAAATAACTTAATCCCCAGTCATTGTTGGAACAAACGGGGAATATCTGGCTTGTAAACCTACAGTGCTTAAACCACGTGGTTTCCAATCAGCTATCTACGGAACTATTGTCACTGACGTACTTGGCCATTGTTTGCTTGATTCTGATGGACTTTATCGCAATCCAGGAAATGAGAAATTTCCCCATCACTCAACAAGGATGATTTTGGTTCATTTCATAAAAAGAAATACATGCATTTATACTGTGTGGCCATTTCCTATTTCTCTCTATACTAACTTGTGGCTCGTTTACCGATGCCTGGCATGCAAGTTTCTTTTTCTTTTTTGGCTGTCTTGAAAGACTTCTTTGAAAGACTTGTCCTGGGCAATTTGTGGAAAACTAGGCCTTGATCTCGTTAAAGGGAAACAATGAAACGCTTACATAAGTAGATTTTAAAAGGGTAAATGTTGAATCCTGGAGAAATGTTGAATCTAGGTTTTTCTAAAAACTAAGCTTTTTTCGGTTTGCCAGGATCCACACTAGCATAGCTGTGGTCCCGGAAATCCATCTAAGATAGGCTTGAAACATTTACTGACCAACTGTGTTTCCAGCGTATGTGTATTTAAAAAAAATGAATTTTGTTGGAATTATTATTTTAGATCAAATTTTAATTAGGAGAACATTTGGTAGTATTCGTATCATTGTTTCTGCATCATTGCATTCTTACAACTGGCCTGAGAGATCAGTAGATAATGTTAACAGGTTAAGTTATTTCCACACTTTTAAACAATGAAATGTTAACTTGTTTCCATACTTTTAACAATGAAATGTTAAGTTATTCCTATACTTGTACTCCCAATTTTAAACAATGCTTTAACAATAGATAATCATGCTTTAACGCTGAATGCCGTGAAAGACAAGTCATTTTGGAGCCACACTTTTAAACAATGAAAGCCGAAAAATTAGGGTTACAAGGATTGTTTGGTACGTTATACTTTATTACGGATGAAGTAATAAGGTAACTATTTGAAGGAAAGGCTTCACCCATCTAGAGACCCATGATGACAAAAACCATGTTCATGAATATGATCGACCAATTTATTAGGAAATTGAGGTGCCTAACGACAATGGTGTTTGACCTTCCAGCTTCTTCAGAGTATTTCGTCTTACCTGTTGCGGTAATATGCCAGTGGTCAACATGTCAATATCTACTTGACGAAAATCGTGTAGAAAACTCTTACCTAATTACAAAATGAAGGAAATTTGGTCCACAAAGATATAAACAAAGCCCATGTTCTGGTTACAAATTTTTTCATATGACTTTCACTAGTTGTAGTTGGGAGATTTCATCAATATCTCGCAACTGAATCGGTATGATTTGCAGATGAAAAACGAGAGTTCTTCCAACCGCGTTTCGATTGAAAAATATATGAATAAAGTTGCAGATAGAATTTTTTATTGAAAGCAGTCTGATGAAGGGAATTTAACATCAAAATAAATATGATGACATGTAAAGAAAATTATTATATATATATAGCCTACAATTGCTAATCTTGTAATTATGTCTAATTTTGTTTATTAATTTAACTCTAAACCAATTTGGTTTGTTTATGTTCAAATTAAACTCAAATTTTGTTTATCACTTTTTTGAATATTTTGTTTTTATCTTTTATCTCAAATCACGTAATCCAATTTATCTCAAAAACTGTTCATCTCAATTATCTGATATCATGATTATCGCATTTATCATAATTCTAGTTAATGAATATTTTTGAAATATTTACATGAAAAAAATAACATATTGGTAATATAAAACTGATATTAACACCTATGCTAAAAAAAGTAGTATCTCATAAAACATTGGTAATACAAAAGGTCGTGAGATATGAAATTGTAAATCACAAGCTAAAAAAAGCCTTTTTAGCTTGTTATGTACATATTTATATCTCACAAAGTTTTGAGATGTCAATTAGGACTTCGTGAACTGGTATGTTTCCAATGTTTTTATTAGAATATGATTATCCAAAGACCTTAAGGAGTATTTTCCCCTACTATGAGTAAAAACATACAAAATTGTAATTATGGTATCTGCAATTTGTTGTTGTTTATGTGGGCTTGCTTTCTCTTCTATGGTTAACGTATGAATTGTTAACCTCAAACCAAGTGGTGAAACTAATTTTTCTTTATCAACTGTTTTCTTACCACATTTCATACCATATAAATCAAGGTCAACTTTTCTTATTTTCAGTAACAGTCAAGCCTACTGGTGAGTAACAAATTGTTTGTTCACGACTGTTATTGGAAATGTTTGACAGTTGAAGATAATTATTAATTTTTATGCTACTACAATATCAATGTAGGAAACGAATCACGCTCCCAATATC
The DNA here is from genome assembly GCA_023313725.1 of Lithobius niger. Lineage (NCBI taxonomy): Eukaryota > Metazoa > Arthropoda > Chilopoda > Lithobiomorpha > Lithobiidae > Lithobius > Lithobius niger. The sequence goes on along the minus strand of JAHWFP010223645.1, from coordinate 96,802 downwards.
AGAGCTCAAAATTGAAGAAATTTTACTTTTACTCTAGTATTGAATTCTATACTAACCTGTAGCAAAATAAAAATATTTTAAAGTGTTAGTGACACAAACCATATGACTGTGGAATATTTCACATAAAAATGGTGTAGTTTGTTCGTAATAGACTTTGTTTGGTATTTCTAGTTCACCTTATTGTGCAGAATTGAATAATAATTTAAATTCTTGTAAATTAAACCAATGATCTTTTTAGCCAACATACCCATTTTAAACAAAATGCAATGAATAACAAAAGAAGAACATAAAATATCGGCAAGCCCTTCTACCAGGATTGTTTGTTCTTTACAACCGTGTTACGTATGAAAAAAGTTAACTGTTTGAAGGAAAGGATTCACCCATTTTGAAAAAGACTGCGTTCACGAGTATGACAGAACATTTCATTATGAAATTAGCTAAGGTGCCTCTAACGATAATCTGAGCTATGAGAGTATCTAAGCACACGCTAGTGTGTCGTGCCAAATTAGGCAACGAACATCACATCATTTCGATTGTGGACCATTGTAAACCATTGTAGCGTGGCACCATAGCATAGGTGTCCTATATCCTGAAGCATTGTTGAACACATTTCAGCTACTTGGGTAAAAATAATAATGTGGCACAAAAGCTTAAATTGTGGTAAAATGGAGAGCAATGTGAGAAGAATGTCAGCTAAGCGACTTTTAATGCAAAATTCGACCCTCAATAACGTTGCAAATTCGTTACTTCTAGTTTCTAGCTAGTCTCCACTTCCCCATGTTATTATTCCCATTGGGTGATTATTCACCGATACCGAAATAGTGGCTGCAGTACGATAAGAACTGCATACCTTTTCTGGTTTACAGCCTGGGGATGTAACGGGAATGCCGTAGTAGGGCACGTAGTACGAAAGTATTGCTATAACAATTTTTAGTATTGTCGACATCGTCTGTGATTTGACAGCCAAACTTCAGACAATAACAACGTATATACTGACGTGTGTATCTAGACACACACTAGTAGGACGTCACAAATCTAAACAACTTTGCCAAAGAAATTGTATCTACATCCAATTCACGAAAAACAAAGTGTCAAAATAAAGCCAAAAACTGTTAAAGATGCCACTAAGTTAAGAATGGTTCCGCTTCACAAAGGAGGGATATGATTAAATAAATAAAAAAAACTAAAAAAAACTGGCAAAGACGTGACTAAGTTGAGAATGGTTCAGCCTCTTAAAAGAGTGAAACATGCAATTAAAATATTAGACAAATTAACACTCAAGCTACTGTTGTGTGAAACTTTATTACACATCTGCAGGCTAGTTGAGTTGAGTCTAATGCACAATTTTAAAAAAGTGATAACATAAAAAAAAACTTAAGCTGGTTAAAAAGACCACCAAGTTCCAAATGGCTCGGCCCTTCAAAGGAGTGATATCAACACACAAAAACGTTCGCCACGTTAATCGCAAAAATATTACTTTGTACTCTAAATAAAAACTTGAACTTTGCCACCGAAATCAGCAATGTTCTAATTTTGATGTAAACTTCGAACTATTAGCCGTCGATGCGATTAACTTGGCGAATATTTTGGTGTGTTGATTTCACTCCTTTGAAAGGCCGAAACATTCAGAACTTGGTGGTCCCGTTTACCAGTTTTGGTTTTTGATATGATTCCGTCTTACCTGTTCAGGTAATGTTCCAGTGGTCAACATGTAAATTGCAAACTTCGGAAAATCGTGTAGATAATTACTACCTAATAACAAAATTAAGGAAAGTTGTTACACAATAACGGTAATTATTTTTAAAACTTTTATGCCAAACTCTGTATAGTGATCAAGGGCAGCAACAGAGCAACACACAATACAACTAAAAAAGTGAGCACTGTAATTATTCGGAATTCAGCTACTGCAGGAAAGGAATGGCATCAAGACATAGCATGTTGTAGGAAAATACGAAATGGAATAATGCAGCTTAAGAAGATTACCATCATCTCGCAGGATACGAAATGATTGATGTTCCCTGATGGCTGCTTAAGCCATACTTTGCTACTGGTAACTGTGCTATATGAAACTTATAATATATTCTTCCTTTACAACTTCTGTGTATAATGTAATTGTGAATATTGAATAGAAAGCCTTGTGATTTTATCCCAACTCGAACTTTGCAACCCAGCTCAACCACATGCATTTTCACGGATGTTACACAGAATTGCCAGGGTACATTTTTTTATTACAGTTACAGTATTATTTTCCTACAAGGCGAAATGATTCCACAGTTACTTTGTCGTGGCATACTAAACCATTATAGTTGTTATTGTTAATGTAGACCAAATTTTGTTGTATTTGAATAGTTGGTATTTGTTCATGAAAAAATGATATAGTGTTTATGGGGCTTTACACTTAAAATTGGGTAAAAAATGTTCATTAATCAATAACGAAATTTATTGGTGGAAAGGTGGTGTCATATACTACTGTAGTTCTAGCAATACTATATGAAAACTCATGCAAACCCACCTTATGTTTCTTTAATTCGGGTACTTGATTTAATACAGCTACTGTAATTGTATTCATAATGTTAAACCTGTACGATTTGTTAGCAAATTATGTTTGTTGTTTTCTCTGTGAATCATAATAATATATAATGCATTATTTATTGTTTTTTGTTATGTCTATGCCAGTAAGAGTTTAATCAAATATTTTGATTTTTGTTACTAAAACTTAACTTGAGCCATGTCCTTTTTCTACCAGTGATATTGCTTCATTTTTGCTTACATAATGTTTTAAATGCTATTATCTAAATTGAGGAAAAGATACTGATCCAAAACGAAAAAAAAATACTTCAGTTAAAATTACTGAAGGAAAGAGGAATTTGTAATTTATTCTTAGCTTGAAGAAGTAGTGGTAGAAGAACTATCTTTTACACCTATATTTGTACCTTTAGTTTTTCTTCGAAGCTGCATTTCTGGGGAATAAAACGCGTCCCATTATATACAACAACTAATATCATAGATTAGAAAGTTAACTAGATGTACCGTCTCACCTCTTCCCATCCTACGCGGACCTCTAGCGGAAGTTGCGGCTACTAATACCTCTGCTAATGCTTTGCTTTCGTGCTGCTTCGAAGGCAAAAGCATTAGCAAAGGTATTAGT
>JAHWFP010223645.1:60433-88654 GCA_023313725.1 Lithobius niger | reverse complement strand
CCTTTTCTCCATTCTCCTGCCATCCCTTTTCATTTTTGTACTAAATCCTGGACAATTTTGTTCCCAGATTGTTTCATTTTTATTGTTAACTGCAAAGGAATTTCCTTAATTGATAATGTGGGTACGTGGTTCATGGGAACCTGAAAATTGATAGTCCTCAAAACTGATGCATCCCTTGTTTGTTTGTACAACCCTTATTCAACATGAACTACATGCTATTCCAATTAATGTACACCAATTCAATTCAATTTATTGAAGAGTGGTAGTCACACTGTCCTTCTGCCCTATTACAGGGGGAACCAAACGAACACAAATAACACATTAAAATAAATTAAAAAACATATCAAAAACGGTTTCTAACAATACGTTTTTAGTAATTGGTTTCCCTAACCAATTTTGAACACTTTCCAATACATTTTCCTTAATTTCCACCCCAAAATAAACCTGATATTCGATCTAAAAAGTCACTCTCCAGGATGTAATTGATTAGCTTATATAGTTTTGTATAATTCGGTTTACTATAGCTTTGGTATGATGCCACGCTTCAATGAAAACTCAAAAGGTTTGCTACAATTGGTTGAAAACCTGTGTGTTACTACCCATAGCACAACAGCAAGGTAACAAGGTATCCTCATTACTTATGCTTGGCTTTTCTAGTTGTTGTTTTGTTCATGAACATTTAAAAACAATTAAACATTAAACTTTTTCAAAGTTTGTAAAATCTTTTCTATCACTATAGTTATATCTTTTACATTATTTTCTGGACCATTTGTGACAATAGGTACGCAAAAGTTTAAAGGTTTTTTTGTAATGTTATTTTGTGGTAACTTCTGGAATAAACTTCTTCTTATAGCTGCTTGGCTGAAAAACTTGTTACGTTTGACACTTTACAGATTAATATTAATCTTTGTAGTGCTAATGAGAATGCTAGAAACATATAACACTTGCATTAAATGGCATAGAAATGAATACACAGTTTTACTGTAAACTTCACCTAATAGGGATAAATTTTAAAGTCCAAATGTTTTCATGAAGTTTGATTACCAGTTTTAACCTTAATACAGTATTGTAGAAAGCTAGGATTATTTAGACTACGATGTGACTTTGGCCTTCAACGCCTTAAAGACATATTATTAAACTTAAACTTAAACTAGATTAAATGAGTGAAAAGGATGTCTATTGGTCCTTAAAAATTGTTGATTGTAAGTTGAATAAATGTTGAAGAGGAACAAACCAGAAGTGACGAACCTCACAACAGTCCTCGGATTACAGTCAATAAAATACGAGCTGGTTATTATTAACAATAATGATAAAAGAACCTCACTTAGCAGCCGAATAAGCATAAAAGTGTTTTGTAATATTAGTAACTGCTCAAAAAAGTTCACTTATTTGTTGCAGGTCAACCATTTGCTTAGATGTTTTTTTCCAAAATTCATACAAAGAAGCAATGCTAAGATCAATTCAGTGTATAATACAAAATAGAAATATGGCAGTAGGTTATGGCTGTGCAAAGCTCCGTTTATTAACTGATATTCTCTATTAATTTCGTAAGGAATCCTAAATAATTTGTTGGAAGTTGTTTTGTATTAATAAAGAAACTAAATCCTGAAGTTGCATACATTTTGGATGCCGCTGTGTGAAGATTTGTTAGTACAATCAAAGCTTTAATTTCTTCTTGCTTCTGCTCCAAGAAAACCCTGGTGAAAATGACCTAAAGACAAATGTTAACCTTCAGAAATCTAAGTTTACCATATTTTATTTATACTTTAGTGTAACCTTTATCGTAATATTTGCCAGGTTCCTGAATTCTGATCATTATTAGGACTCTTTCCCATTAGATCTCCAATTGTTGACATTTTCTTAAACTTCACTTCATACAGTATTTTTTGTTTGTTTTTAGAGTAAAAAGGAATATATTGTTGCATTATATTTCCTTTCATCGGCAGATTAATTTGTAACTTTTTACGATGGAGTCACAAGGTAATATGGTAGCAATAAAGAAATAGCCTCTTTCTTGGCAAGGACTTCAAATTGTTGCACTGGGTGGACGAAACGTTTTCCTGCCTATAACCACCACACTTCATAAGCTGCTAGGCACCACACCAGTTAGAGCTCGAACGAACGAAGCCCAGAATATGGCTTTTTTAATTAAAATAGAAGTGAAGTCTCACGTAAATTCTTAGCAGGGGTAACAGATAAGCCAAAGTATCAGATAGCCTTGGCTAGCATGAACACATTTTATTGAAGAAAAGAAGTTTGCAAATGCAAAGAAAATAATTCGATAGTGAGAATACGAAACACTAGAAGATAATTTAGTCTTCTAACTAACTTCCACTAACTTCACAAAAATATAATTAAAGAAACTTGAGTAGCTAGAAATGTAATTGTTATATTAACAAAACCGTTCAGCAATATCAGCCTTCCAACCCTCCCCCCCCCAACCCCCAACTAGGTTGAACTTAACAATTTAAGCATGCATTAGCAATTTTCTTGCGGATTTTGAATTTGCAACAGTTTTATACCACGGCTGAATTTTCGACATTTTTCTTTTGTGAGCAGGTTGTGAATCCATGGAACTCCCTACCAGTGTCAATGCCCAGTTTCTTGCTTTAAGCTAGTTTTGATAAATGAATGAAATCCATCTCGGGTAATCCTGGGGGTTTGCATTGCTCGACAGTTTCTTGTATACATTTCTATGTCAGCCATGACATGCAGTAAGGAACGGAGCAAAACACCTGTACTGAAACGTGTTGCTGCTCAGATCTCTGTTGCCACGAACTATGCTACTAGGGTGCATGGTAATTTTTTTTACTTATGTCTACCCTGACAGGAAATAGGACACAATTAGAACTCTTTTTTCACCACCAAACACAAATATATTCTTTCACTTTCCTCACAGTTCCTCTAGACATTTGATCAGACATCCTCCTGAAAAATTATCTGAAATGATTGTCAGTTAAACCAGGTCACCATCCTACTCAAACAGTTTTGTAAAAATTCTACAAAAGTTAAAGTGTTACGCAAATTAATTTCTTTAGATACTCGGGTAAAAGCCCAGGATGTGTGTCAATCTATTTCCGAACCTTCAACGACCTTTCAGGATTGGGCTTGAGCCGGGCACGAGGGCATTTTCAAGTCCTGGACTATCTCAGAACTTGATATCCCGATCCGACCATAGCAGGGTGCTCATAAAGTGTTTTTAGGAAAACATTTTGACATTTCAGGTGATGAAAGACAACAACGAGAAAAGGGGGAAAATGAGAAGGGGGTAGAAGGTGGGAGAGAAGAAAGTAAAAATGCTGTTGCCCAATGTTTTGGTGAGAGAATAAATAACTAAAGCCTGGACCCTGTCAGCAGTGTTGTGTTCCATTGTGGAAGAAGTTTGGCGTAGAATTTTCACAATGCGAAACAGTGGGTTATCAGTGGGCATAAGTTGTGTCCCACAGACCAAATGAGTGTTTCTAGTACACAGTAAAAAGGGTTTTACAGACTCTCTATCTAGCTTGGCTTCCAATCTGGACCAAAACGTGATTGTTTTTCTAGAATACATTGCAAAACATTATCGAAAATGAAATACAAAAATATTATGACGCAAAGTAGCCTTTGTTGCCAATGTTGGAGCCTTTAATGGCAGCATGGCCTTCACTAAGCTTTCCCTCGAACATCCAGGCTCATCAAAATGGAAGTCAAACTGGAAGACTTCTATTTTGAATATCCTAGATGTCTAGGAGAATGCCTCATGAGGAACCTGCAGTCATTAAAGGACGCAATATTAGCAATGAAATTGTGCAGTTCTTCATTTCGAACAAGGAAAAGGGTTGACCTCAAATATCAGTAAGGGTTTCCTACTCTTCTTTTAACTTTGTTGATGTACCACAACTTATTTCATCATAAAATTTTTATTTCCTTTGTAACTAGAAACCGCCCCATCTAAATACGTGTGAAGTTAGATCGACCTACAAGGTTCTGTTCTCCCGATTATGTGTCTCTTCTTCTCAGTTCCTCCTCCCCCGAAAGCCTCTCCAAATGTAATGTACACACTTTTAAGCACCTAACATATTCATGAATTGTAGGTTATCATTTATTATACTCAAATGAATTTTGGATTTTGAGTCCGTTTAAATGTCAACTTATTTATTGATTCAGCACTCGGTTCAGCACTCGATTCAGCATTTTGTTCTGGTTTGGTTTAAATTTCTGGCAAATTTCCTGTGGGACAGAAACGAGTTTGATGCTTAAATTCCTACGTTAAATATTTTTGAATAATTTAGGTTTTACGCTGATTTGTAGCCCAATTTTCAGCTGCAACGGCAAGATTCATCAGCGAAGTAAAATGGTGGCATAGTGGGAACACGATTAAAAATGTTAGAGGGCCTGAACATGCACCCTTGTACCTTGTTTGCACCTTGTTTGTACACTGGGTTCCAATAACTACAAAGTATCCAGCATATTTAACAACCGGATGCGTCAACAATACGGTGGAAAACACACACTTACTCGGCCGATAATAGGGATCTGCAGAACTCAATTATTTGTCATAGCATAAATATAAACAGGTATATATTTAGGTATTAACAAAGTCTATATGGGAATGTTATGAGAATGAGTATAAGACAAGGATAAATAAGCAATATCTCTCTTAATACTGGATAAAATATGTTAAAATTTTGTGGATTGTTAAATCCTGTCTTTTAGACAGCTCACAGGACTACTTCTTATGCTTTTGGGCCATTGAGTTTTCTCAGTATGTTTAATTTGAATTTCTTTATCACTTAGATATTAAATGTGATATTTTTAAACTGTATTTGTAAAGTTTCTTATTGCAGTCATGTATACTTTTGTTTTGGTAGTCATTACTCTAATAAAAGGGATAATGGTAAATGTTTTATAATTTTTTAATCCATAAGTAATAATTTTAAAATAGCCAAAAAAATTGGGAAACATGCAAAGAATAAGTTGCGTAAGTGCGGATAGTATTTAATGAAAGGTTTGATATACTTATTGTAAGAAGAATATGCGGCACAAACTATACTGTAAATGGATATGTGTTACGTAAGTAGTAATTAATTACACAAATTTAATATTTTTTAGATCCTGAAGATGAGTGTGTAGGTAAGTTTTTTTTTTCCTTTTAAGCTGTTTTGAGGATCTGCGGTATCATCACAGTTCAGCCTTCTATTTTACCCAATACTAAATAATTACTATAACTGTACATACGGTATGTAACATTCAGTAAAATCGTCAAAGGTATTATTTTTTAAACACACTTGTCTCTAGTAAAACACGAATTTACATAAGTCATTCATTGCATAAATATGCATTTCCTACAAATAACAAAAGTTTCCTTCAAAGGGTCCTCTAGAAGTACAAGCACGACTGACCAAATCCAAAATAAATCTCCCTAAAAGCGTTTTGCTAGGCTACCTCGAATTATACTAACATATACAGCACAGCACAGCATGAAAAAAACATAATTTGACTTTCAAGTAATGGACCTTGCCAATCCTATCAGTTGAAATCTTTGTCATTTTAGATTTTGTTCGCTTAATAATTGAAAACTTTTTTAACCTAATTTGCTGCAATAGTCGATTTTTATGGTGAATAACATCTATTAACACTGGGACCAAAGTGTGTCTTCATAAATGTGTTCTATACTACAGGTTTGTGGGTAATATTTTAGAGTATCTATTGTGAATGAACTATAAAATATTGAATTACAAACCAAAATGCAAATAAGAGAGAAACTAAGTAGTAAAGAAATAAACGCTAAGAAAGGGTACATTATGGAAAGTAAAGTAAGTTAAAGAAAATTAAGTACAAAATGTACTTAAGGGTGCAAAAGTGGACATAAGATAAATAAGGTTGCATAATGTATCTGGCCAAACATGCATCAGATACAGGGTGGGCCACAAAAAACTGACGACCCAAAATTTTTCTAAGTCAAATCCGGTGAAAGAAAAAGTAAAACAGGACCATGTGTTCTGGATAGATCATGCGATTCTGAATTTAACGATATGGTCCCCAAATTACTTTTTTTCTGCCCCTATGTAAAAAAAAAATCCTTAATTAGCGCCCCTCAGAACCAGGAAAGGACAGATTAATTCTAACGAAATGGGAAGAGTTTTGAAAGTTGAAAATTACTTTTAAACTTTCATAACGTTCGACTCAGGTAACCATTACGTTACGGACTAAGTACAACACACAGAAATCAGTGTGCACGCTCCCCCCCCCCCTCCCCATCCCCAACTCCTGCCCACATTCAAGCTTTGAAGTGTCTGAAGCTTCGAGAGGATACCATTGTAATGTTGTGTTGTGTACAAAATGGTGATATCATCAAGAATAGACTTGAAATAACCCCCCCCCCCGCTGTAATGTGAAAGGTCTTCAAATTAACCTTCCTAAAAAATGGCTGCATGAGGCTTCTGATCGAAACCACTCCCAGGTTAATGTAATAGACATTATGAACTCAGCAAATGACGGTAGTATTTCACGCCGACTTCACACGTTTACACCCTACCCTTTCTTCAGTGGTTGTGCCATCCTTCCCCCAGTTAAGTGGAATCGTCCTTTTTGGCTGGACAATTCCATGCTTAAACCTGCTAGACAGACTTGAGGCCTGCAAGCAGCTGTGCGTGCATTGTAGTACAAACAGTTCATTTGGTTTCGTAGTTTTCATTTTACGTTCATTTTCGTAGCTTCCATTAGGCTTAATTAGATTTCAAGTAACACCTTGTGCCAATTATAATCCTCAAGGTTTTGGGTATTTCCATTTAGTTCCATTTTTACTGACTTCGTTTCGCAAACATTTGCTTTGGTGTTGGTCACATCCATTACTTTCCTTTTTTTGGTTCCAAGCGTAAACCACACACCAGATTTACGTTTAATGTGGATTAAGTAAATCCACATTATTCTTCCATTTCTAGCTTCTTAGTTTCATTTTTACTGAATTCGTTTCACAACCATTTGCTTTGGTTGTGGTCACGCCCTTTACATTCCTTTTCTTAGTTCCTAATGTAAACCACACACCTGATTTACTTTAAGGTGGATTAAGTAAATCCACATCATTCTTCCATTTCTGGCTTCTTAGTTCCTGTGATGAACCGGGTTTCATTCCAAGTGAGACCCAACTCAGGCTTGGTCAACGTGAGAGCAGCTGCCGCGTGAGGGCAGTGCATCCCTATTTATTACATCGTATCGCACACTGATTGGATAGTTACAGGTGATACACACAGCGAACCTGTGTGTGTTACTACAACTAACTACACTGAATAGTAGTGACTGTAACCAGACACTACACCCTCCCCTACTAAACTTTAACAACACTTTTATATTTACACAATTCCAAATTCCCACTATATTCACTATGTACACTATTTACACTGTGTTGTTATTTAGCAACTAGTAAAGTTATATCCCTAAATTGTTTCTACTATTTCCCCCTTCTTATTTCCAAATTAACTTTCCAAATTAATGTATTAACCAACCAAGTTTTTTGGGGGTTTTCTCTTTCAATACCAAAATTCTTGTAATCACCCAAAAATAGCGATCACAACTGTGCTTTCACATCTTTTTGTAAAATTCAAGCCTTTTTTACTTAAATTATTGAAACCATAAAGATTTCGTTTCTTTTCTTTTCACCAACAGCACACAGCAACAGAAAAAAATGAGCAAACACAAGGAAAAAATATATATATTACAAGTTGGCTGCCCAACATCACACCAAGTGGTTTCGGACCAAAACACAGTGGTTTCGTACCCAAAACAGTTCAGAGATACAGTCTCTTCGTTTTTTTGATACGCCGGTGAGGCTTCCTAGCTTTTGACGTAGACCCGAAGCCCCGGCCAACGCTGATGTTGCTACTGGCACAGGAGCAATCACAACAAGGTCACTGAAATCTTCGGGAATCACAGCCAGCTTCGGCGGCAAAGCTCTAGGTGGAGTAAGAAGTGGTGGAAAATCCAACTGGTTACCATCTGGCGATTTACAACTTGGCTTACTCAGTGTTTTGACTGGGGTATTATGGGATGTTTTTCGTGGAGAAGCACCATTAGACATGCGATGCGGTTGTGGAAAAAACATTGGAACGGTAGGTAAACTTCGGCGCCTCGACGGTCACGGAACGCTCATCTCAACCTCGCGACCCTGCGCCTCATAAATCGATTACCTTGCCAATTTTGCATATTCGAGGTAGATGAAAATTTCTCGAATTCGGAGGCATCAGCCTCGTGCATGCGCAGTTGACAACTCAACTTTCTCCAACAAAGCCCGTCTTTCAGAGTTACTTGGTATTCATTTCGAGAAATCCATTTCGTAACTTGCGCCGGCACCCACTTGTGCTGAGAATTCGGTCGGTTGTCAGTACAAAACACTTTATCGCCCACATTGTAAGTAAGCTCAGCTTTATTCGCAGTAGACGTTAATTGTCGTTCTTGGAGCAGTGCACATTTGTCCGCAGTACTTGGTACCATTAAACTTAACCTAGTTCTTATATTCTTTGCAGAAATGCTTTGCTTGGAGTCACACCAGTGGTACAGTGTGGAATATTACACGCTTGTATGAGGAAATTTGATAGATTCTACTTCTGAAGTTAGATCTTGCGTTATGCTAGCCTTCATACTACATTTTAAACTACGTACTTGGTTTTCTGCTGCAACGTTTCGCTTTGACATGTAGGGGACTGACGGGACATGCTGTAATTTACTAGAATGTGACATACAGTACATTTACTAGAATATGGCAAATTCTCCAATTCGGAACTACTTAGCTGAGGGCCATTATCACTGACAATTACGTTGGTGTAGACATACGTAGCAAATAAATCGCACACTAGTAGTTGTCTTCATTTCGTACACGAAGGGGAACTCCGAGTGGGCATCAATATACATTTTACCAAAAAACGGGCCACAAAAATCCAGGTGTATGCGAGACCACGGCTTCGCAGGCCACTCCCACACATGCTTTTTAGGCGTAGCAATAACATCACGGTCAACTTGACATGGCATGCATATTTTATTTACAAGTTTCTCTAGTGCACTATCAATTTGTAACCACCAAACACGCGAGCGAGCAAGAGCTTTTAGCCTAACTATGCCGCAATGGCCTAGATGGAGCCCCTCAAGCACTTGTGGACGCAAAACTTCAGTAATTATTAAACGATATCCCCAAAACAAGGCGTTACCATCAACAGATAACTCAGTCCTACAATTAAAATAGAGTTTTTAATTCCGCACTTTCAATTTTGTCCGGCCAACTGTAAACTGTATAACGATAAACTGTTGCCAGCAATTTATCTTTCAGTGTTAAACGCTTAAGTTGGTCAGCCAAAATAGGAAGTGTTTAGATTGTTTGTAAATTCATTACCCTCCAACCAGGATTCGCTTTCTTGGTTGGGGGTTCATAAGGCGTTGGCATTCTCGATAAGATATCGGCTGTCAAATTAAGTCTGCCTAGGATGTACTGAAGCTCGAAGTCGAACCCATTTAGAAAGAGTGCCCACCGCTGAGGACGTGCAGCAGCCATGCCTGGGATAGACACATTGCTCCCGAACACCCAAAGGAAAACCTTTTGATCAGTCTGCAAAATGAACCTTCTTCCAAACAAATACTGATGGAAGCGTTTGACCCCGAACACTATCGAAAGTGCCTCCTGGTCGAAATGGGCATAGGAACGTTCTGCCTTACTCAAAGACAGAGAAACAAAAGCGATAGGCCTATCCTTGCTGTTTGGAAATGTATGAATGATCGACGCTCCTACCGCTACTGGACTCACGTCACAAACGAGCTTAATGGGTAACTTTTGGTCACAGTGCACCAGCACTTTAGAATTTAGAAACGTTGCCTTAGCTTTTTGGACTGCACTTCAACACTCACTACTCCATTCCAGGCGTTCTTTGGAGACAATAATTGGTTTAATGGAGCCAATATGGTCGCCAGATGTGGAACAAATTTGCCATATTGGTTCATAATACCTAAATATGACTTTAATTCTTGAATGTTACGAGGGTCTGGTGCGAGTTAATAGCGCCCAAAACTTCAGGCAAATTAGAAACACCATTTCGATTTAATCTTACTTCTAGAGAGTTGGCATTTTGCTTTCTTAAGTTTCAACCCACTTTCCTGCAAAGCTTCTAAGACTTGGAACAAAGTTACATCGTGCTCCTTTCCCTTCCCAGTGGCCAGAATATCGTTCACAAACGGATCAGCCCTAGATATCTCCCTAAGTACATATTCCATTCGCTTTTGGAAGATTCCAGGAAAACTAGCTAACCCAAACGGAAGTTTCTGAAACTGAAATAGGCCTTTGCACGTGTTAATTATCAATGGTGCTTTAGCCTCGTCATCTAATTCTACTTACAGGAAAGCATCCGAAAGATCGATAATCGAAAATGTGTCACAACCTGCTAGTTTCGAAAATAAATCTTCCGCTCTCGGCAAGGGATGATATTCTACATCCAGTTGTGGATTGACTGTGCCCAAATAATCCCCCACAATACGAACATCACCGTTCGGCTTGAACACAAGCACTACGGGGGTCGCCCAGGCACAACACTCCACTGGTTTTAGAACACCCTCCCGGATGAAACGGTCGATTTCTGCCTCGACTTCCCCCCTGACAGCCAAGGGTACAGGTTGGGCCTTGTGTATTTAGGAACTGCATCCGGTTTGAGTTTAATCTTTGCTTTAAAGTCCTTAAGTTTTCCTAAGCCTGGTGAAAATAGCTTTGGAAAACATTTAAATACCTCCTCATCAGCAATAAAATTAATATCTTCTGTTAAATCTTCTGAAAATGCCAAACCATGTACTGGCTCAGCATAAAATTGATTGACGTCCAAATGAAACCTATGCTTCAAGCTACGCCCCAGCAAGGCAGGTTGTTTGCCAGGGCTTACCACTGCAAACAAAACAATTAAATTTTTAATGACTTAAAAATGGCGCCGCCATAGGCCTTCAGAGTAATTCTTGTCGGTTTAAGCTCAAGATCACTTAAATAATGTGTTAGCCAACTAGCTGGAATCAAGGTTGAGTCTGATCCAGAATCAACTTTAAATGGAAGTTCATGTCCATTTAACTGGCAATGAACTACCCATTTTGCACTGAGCACTTCTGTAGTGACCGAATAAATTTCATCAGAGTCAGGGCTCTCCTCACCTTCACTGCATTCAGAACAGTCCAAGTCGGAATTAGACGACTCCTCAACATAATGTGCTTTTTTACTTGAATATTTATATTTCTTTTTACCAGCAGTCTGTACCTTTTTTGGTTTATGAGAAAGTGGGATTTCTGCAGCCTTGCTAGAGCTACAGACGCGACTTAAATGTCCCAAATTCCCACAGGCTGAGCACTTATGCTTTCTTTCTGTCACGTGATTTTCTCGACAACAACCGAAGCACGTAATAGCATTGTTGTTAAACTTTTTACCTTTCCCTTAAAAGGACGTTTATTTTGTACTGAATGCGTTGACGACCCCTGAAACTGAATTACATTATTTTCTGCGAGTTCTTGAGAGAGCGCAAACTTACAAGGAGAGTCAACTGTCATCGCAGCTGGATCCAGTGCCAAAAGAGCCTTAAGTATCTCGGGATTAAAATTCCCGGCCACAAAACGATCTCTCAGCATTGTTTCCAGCTTGGTTCCATTTTTCGAACCATAATTACAGTGGTGGGTGAGCTGCTTTAACTCTGTAACATAATCTGAGATTTACTCACCCGAAGCCTGCCCCCTCCTTTGAAATGTTACTCGTTAACACAGATAAATAAATAAATAAATAAATAAATAAAATTCTCCACACTTGGTGGAAGGATATGGAAGGGTGGTGAGCCGCTTACTCCGTTCCGGGAGATCATTGTCGAAGGATCAGGGCAGTGGACGCCTGAGAAAACGCTGAAGGGGTTCACATTTAGGCAATCTACTAAAGGCTGAGACTGAACGCGCATTTACAGTTTCCCTACTTAGCGAGTTCCAAATAGGAACAACCCGTACCGAAAAAAAATGTCTACGACAGTCTACACGGGAAGCTAGAGAAGCTAACTTCCAATTATGACCCCGGGTACGGTTTAGGCTCGGGGCGAGGTCGAAAAAAGGCAGGTCGACCTCAATTAGGTTTCGCAGGATCCGAAAAGTCAATACAAGGTCAAATCTCAGTCTACGTAACTCCAACAATTCCAGACCAAGCCGCTCAAGGCGCACCCTGTAAGGAATGTTGAGAAATCCTGGAAGATGTTTAGTGAATCGTCTTTGCACCGCCTCCACGGAATCAATGTCCTGAGCCAAATAAGGCGACCATACTGGGGTGGCATACTCCAAGACTGGGCGTACAAAAACCTTAAATGCCCAAACCAATGTCACTGGGTTTCCAGATGTGAAACATCTCTTAACAATGGCTGCTCGGCGATACGCGGATGAACATACCTTTTGGCAGTGAAGGGAGGATTTCAGGTTTCGGGAAAACCAAACTCCCAAATCCCTGACTTCTTCAACGGAAGGAAGTACTTCTTGATTTAAGGTGTATTGAGCACAAGGATTTATGTTACCAACATGGAAGGAATGGCATTTAGGGATTGCAAGAGGGAGTTGCCAGCAATCCGACCAGTCCCCAACGTGCTGGATATGTGTAACAAGATCCTGGGAGTGGGATCCGGACAAATTTTCGCCCCCAACCTTCAAGTCGTCAGCAAATTTAAAGCCAAAAGTATTCGGATTCCTTGATGTTAAATCATTAATGTAAATAACAAACAGGAGGGGACCCAGGACAGATCCCTGGGGGACCCCACATGGAACAGCTGTCCAGGAAGAAAAGCTTTGGTCTACCACTACCCTCTGGGACCTGTTTCGAAGGAAAGCTGATAACCAGTCCTTAATTTTTCCAGAGATGCCGCAACAAGTAATCTTGAGAAGAAGCTTTCGGTGAATGACAGACTCGAAGGCCTTTTTAAAATCAAAATAAATGGTGTCTGATGGGACACCAACATCGAGTGCACTTGTCCAACGATCAAGGACTAAAAGCAATTGGTGAGTTGCTGATCTTCCCGGGAGAAACCCAAACTGATCATGACGAATAATAGAATGGTTCCTAAGAAAAGAAACCAAAACGTCGCGAATAACAGTTTCCATAAGTTTACAAGCAACACAAGTAAGGGCAATAGGTCTGTAGTTCGAGGGGTCGGAAGGGGAGCCCTTCTTAAAGATAGGAACCACGTGTACCTGGCTCCATACTACTGGGAGGGTACTCTGCTCAAAAGAAATTGAAAAGAGCCTGGAGAGGGGATAGCTTATTTCAATATGGAGTAGGATAATAGGATAGGAGTAGGATAATATGGAGTAGGACTAAGGTAACCTGTCAATAGAGTTTTTATCTCAATAAGGGTTTTAGTTTTAGGTGCACTGGGTGCGTTCAAGTTGTGGAGGAACCCGTACGTTTTCGCACCAATACTTGTTAGCAATAAAGCTACTTGTTTGTCGTCAGGCACTTCATACGCAGAAAAATGTAATTCTACACGCTCGAAGTACACTGGCCAAGTTTCAAGACTTGAGTCAAATTTCTCAAGCTTCCTACTTTGAATAGTCGGCGCCATGGTTACTGTAATAGCAGGAACCGGTGGCGTCGGTGTTAAACTCAACTAAACTTTTTTAAATCAAGTGCGTAAGGAAACGCTCACAAATTCGTAATTCTCTACTTCCAGAGTTCAGTTCAGCCTTTGTTGCACCGAGCAACAGGAAAAAGACTAGACTGAATAACTAGCAAAATTAAAGGAGCTGACCAATTTGCATGCATTCAAACTGTCTCACCCCACTTAAATATTAACTAGGCCTATTAAATTTGAAGAATTTTAATTACTTTTAAAGTTACCAGCTCTAGCTTGTTCACACTGCAATTTACACATCAAGGAAAACTTAAGTCCGTGTGTGACTAGCTAGTTCACTCTTAATTACTGTCGCAAATAGTAATTAATAAATAAACCTGTTTAAACTTGTTTAATAAACCAAAACCGGTCCCCCCCCCCAAATGGGAACGCCTGATATCACACAGATGGGGATTCTGTTACAAGTTCAGCTTGACTAGCACTAAAATTTGCGTTGCTACCACCTTAAATTATAAAATTATAAGGCAAAAATAGCAAGTTTTAAAATACTACATGTATTACACTTCGACTAGTCGACTAAGCCAAGGAGTATTGTAATGAAAAATATGTACGCTACTCCGCATAGCCTCACCTTACCCCAACCACTAGATTCCTAACATTTTCTAGGTTTTACAAGTTTCTACACAAACCAGTATTAATTTTAATTTGCAGTATAACAATTTTAAACAAGAAACTGTTCATATAACTTCCACCAATAAGACTAAATTAGCTCGGGAATTTCACCAATTTTTTTCTCACACTGTAGCTTTTAACAAAAGCCCACAACATCGTTTTAAACTTATTTCGTTTTTAAACCTTTTTTAAAATTAATTTAACTTCACCCTTATTACCAAGTTAAACCTTAATACACTTTTAATGTTTTTAAACACAAACGTTCTGCACTAAAGCAATGGAATTTCAAATTAAACCTTTTCTAACCTAAATCGCATTTAAGCACTAGGAAATTCTAACGTTTTAAACACAACGTTACACATGAGCTGCTCATTTAAATTTAATTCACACTAACCTAACAAATTTCCTCATTCCAAGCTTATTCCCACGCACCAGCCCCTGTGCCAGCACGACTAAACTTGAATGAAGAAACCTTAGTCCTCCGCCGTTACAAAGAACTGTACAAATCTGACCTGTATCCAGCGTAGAATTGCACACTTTTAGTCCTCTAACTCCCGGGCTGCAGTCCCTGGCTTCGAAAACGTCAAATGGCGTGCCGTTACAAGGAGTTGCAGAATACGCTGCAAAGATTCCAACTCTTAAACTTGTAACAGCTCTTCATAGCTCAGCATACAAGGTGAAACGTTTTTTCGTTACTCATTAGGCTTCGTTGACTTTAAAATTTAAACGCTTACGTTTACACGTTTCAATGCCCATGACCATACCCTTCATAAGCGCTGGTAATGGCCAAAACGTGGGGCATGAAACTGGTTTCAAACTTTTAGAATTAATTTAAAAGTATCCCATCCTGTCGCCAATGTGATGAACCGGGTTTGGTTCCAAGTGAGACCCAACTCAGGCTTGGTTAACGTGAGAGCAGCTGCCACGTGAGGGCAGTGTGTCTCTATTTATTACATCGTATTGCTCACTGATTGGTTAGTTACCGGTGATACACACAGCGAACCTGTGTGTGTTAGTACAACTAACTGCACTGAATAGTAGTGCCTGTAACCAGACACTACAGTTCCGTTCTTGCTGACTTCGTTTCACAACCGTTTGCTTTGGTTGAACGTAAACCACACACCTGATTTACTATAATGTGGATTAAGTAAATCCAAATCATTCTTCCATTTCTGGCTTCTTAGTTCCGTTTTTACTGACTTCGTTTCACAAGCATTTGCTTTGGCGGTAGTAACATCCATTACTTTCCTTTTCTTGGTTTCAAACTTAAACCACACACCTCAGTTACGTTTAATGTGGTTTTAAGTAAATCCACATCATCTTTCCGTTTCTAGCTTCATTTAACTAACATTAATTTTCGAATTGTATTCCATTGATTTGATAGTGTTTGCTGAAAACCTAGTAATCCTCCTTTGTTTCCTTTCAATGAGCTTGTTTTTTAAAAGTTTAGAATAAAGCTACAATGTGTAAGTTGCAAATTCGACAGCGTATTGATATCGTCAAGTGGTGGTATGCGAATGATACACCCGCAGATGTACGAACAATTTGGTGGGCGAAACATGGGCTCCCAACACCAGCAGTCAACTCGTTCAAGAACTTAATAGCGAAGTTTGTAGGGTAGAGCGCCTCCACGTGGGAAAGGCTGCACGCTCAGACCAGGTGTGATGTGACCGTGGCTCTCGAGGTTGAATGCTAGCTTTTTAGTGTCCCATCATAGGAAGCAACCGCTGTAGTTTGATATAATGTCGCTAAAGAATGGTTTTCGAGGCCTGTACCCTGACGAGCACACCTTGGGGCTACTATCACGCAAATGGTCTGGAGATGAGAGTTGGTCACGGCACGAAGGGGCGTAAATGCTTTCACCACAGGAATGCTGGCAACCAAAGGCGTGAATGCTTGCACGCAATGCAGCTCTTCAGTGCCGAAGGTATTGTGGTCTTATCCGCAACAAAATGCTCTTTGGTGTCGAGGGCTGAGAGGAACAGGTGGGTAGATGGCATCAAATGGCTTTTGGACAAGGCTGCTATCACGCAAATGGCTAGGAGATGAGAGCCGATCGCGGGCCGAATGTAGGCTGGCAAGCAAAGGCGTGAATGCTTGCACGCAATGCCGCTCCTCAGTGCCGAAGGTATGGAAGGTCTTTTCTGCAACCATGCTCTTTGGTGTCGGGGGCTGAGAGGTAGGAACAGGTGTGCCGATGGCATCAAATTGCTTGTGGACGAGGCTGCTTTCATGCAAATGGCCTAGAGAAGAGAGCCAATCACGGCCCAAATGTACGATTGCAACCAAAGGCATGAATGCTTGCACGCAATGCTGCTCATCGGGGCCGAAGGTATTGAAGACCTATCCACAACAAAATGCCCTTTGGTGTCGGGGGATGAGAGAGGAGCAGGTGTATCAATGGCAGCAAATGGCAAGTGGCATTTTTGTACATGTTCTGTTGCATGTGACGTCTCTATGCTGATCATCCGGATGCAACCGGTTGGTTTGCTGCTCAAATAAGGGTGGAAGGAGTTTCAAAATATTCGCACTATGGCAGAACATTTTTAAGTTCCCACAAATTAATGTGACATCCGAGTTTTCCCTGGTCTTGCCCCAAGCTGGATACTTATGTCTCTTGTGGCAAGTAGTCGGTTTCCAAGTTGAGAGACTGAGTGCATTGCCCAAACATTTTTTATTTTACCAAGATTATAGGCATCCCTCACGGATGCATATGCAGCGAATTAGCCCCTTGGCTCCCTAGCATTTCTATAAATGCTGGGTGTGCTGGGGGCTTTTTGCTGTGGTCAAATGGTGATGGTTAATATGGCATTATCCATAGAATATAGCTAAGTTCAAAATCCAAAAAGTGATGATGTTTGGTTCATTGGAAACTCGAGCTCCTTGAATGGCTGGGTCATAAGGCAAGGAATACACTCAAATGAAGATGCAGATAGCAGATGAGCTGATCGTACGCTGGGTTGGTTCGTCAAAGAACGGAGCAGAACTGACGCAAGGGTGGGAAACTTTGTTCATCAGTCGACGGTAGTTTCCAACGAATCAAAGGTTATTTGTCTGAGGACTCACTGGACTTGGGTCGTCAGTGCTGATAGCAAAAACCTCCAATGCATATGCAGATTTTGGACTGTCTCACCCCACCAGTGGTAATTTTCTACTCCACTGTTTACACGAACCACATGGGCAGACTGAGCCCCTGTCTGCCACTGGTTGGGGACACAAACAAACATGCAAAAAAGTCATTACTGAGGTTTCCTTTTTGTCATTGTCATGTAACGTAATAACTTCCTGGCATTGAGTTGTTGCAACTACTTATAATGCACGCCTCACTCCACCAGAGGGAAATCCTTGCCCATGATGACACGAACCAAATGGACAGACTGAGCCCCTGTCTGCAGCTTGATAGGGCACAAACAGAAACTCAGATATGAATCATTGGCTGGGATATCCAAAGGCCATGGTTTTAGCCACGTGAGGTGCAGGTGGGTACACATGGTGCAGATGGTGAGGTGCGAATTGTACATCTAAATGCTAAGCCACAATCTGGCAAATATAGGGTGTTTGTGGCCTAGGGTGGCAATGATGAACTAGAGTAGTAGAACACATTCTGTTTGTGGCTGATTGTGGTCGGCGGAGGTTGGAATAGAATAGCCTTTTCAATGGGAATGCTCTTGTAACTCTGGTACGTCCATTGTGTTCGTAGCCTCAACAGGCACCTCACTAATTTGGGTCAGAAGGCATCATTTGGCATTTAGTCTCATCAACGGAACTAATCCGGCACGTAAACTATTTTCTTCCACTGAGGCAGCTCACACCGATGCATACGCGGGGTATTGGCCCCACATCTCCCTAGCATTTCTTTCATATCCCGAAATGCTGGATGAACTGGGGGCCTTTTGCTGTGGTCAAAGTGGTGGCTCTTGGTGAGGGATGGACTTTGTCCCGACCATCCCTGAACTGAAAGAGAACTGCATATGAGGTGTTCCTCTGGCTGTCAAGGCAAGGCATGAGGTGGCCGAAGTTTGAGTTGAGTTGGCAGGTTGAGTGCCAGAGAGAGCCGACCACAGCTCGAAGGTAAGCTGATTGCACAACTGGGTTAGACGGCAAGGAATGAGATGATTCAAATGCTGGAGGCTAACATCGCAATATCCAACGAATTTGGCTAAGTCCAAAGCACTGCAAACTGTTCTCTCGGTTAGCAATGCTAGATGCACTAAGGAACATCACACGGCCAATCTGTCTTTTGCAAGCAATCAAAGCACAATTTGTTCAGGGCTTCGGCTACTTCATGCCGTCAACCCACACTTTGGCATGGGTAATAAGGCAGTGATATAATGTAGTATTATTGTATATAATTCAATAGTGGAGCCGGCACTGGGTTAGCTGCACGGGGCACTGGAGGGGAAACAGAAGGGCGTCTTACTGAAGCCAATTCTACTAGACTGGATTTCTTAAGCCTATAACGTGCTATTTTTGTTGTTGGAGATGACAACGTTTTTTTAAGCCTGAGAAATCCACTCTCAAAGCACTTTCTTGACTAGAAATGCTGTTGTTTTCCCTTACGTTTTAATATAGTGCCCCTTGTAGTTATGCCCTCCAGATGCTATCTCGTAGGCAATATGACGTCACTTGCCCTATTGATTCTCGTTTTCATTAGTAGGAAAAGGCTTTTTTGCGTTAGCAACGCTGATGTAGGGGTCCAAATTTTATATGAGGGCAAGTTCTTTGGATTTAAAACAACGGTATACAATATATATGATAAACACCAACCCTGTGGTAAGGCAGAATGTATGCATTCTTAGCCAGAGGAGCACTAGATTTTGGGCAGACGCAGGAAAAAGCAGGCAGCAGATCACATTTTAGCAGAAGGCATGTTGGATAGAATGCCGCCCCATGGGAAAGGCCTGACACTCAGGCAAGGCATGAGGCAGATGTGGCTTTAAAGGTTGACTGCTCATATTTTATCCATAGGAATGTCAGATTTTGGGCAGATGCTGGGAAAAGAAAGCGGTTACTGACGTGCAGTTTGATGAGTGAGAGTGCCCGATGATTAATAGTATGAGAACATGAACGTTAGCGGCCCAGCCCTACCATAATTTAGCTCCGTCGGTCTTCGGGCCATGGATGGGTAGTCAAGAGTAGCATGCTGAGCGGCAAAGAGAGGAAAGGCAGAGTCAGAGAAAGAAAGAACCAAGAATGGATGACGGTCTGCTTTGCCGGTCTTTGTGTGACATACCTTTCGGCAACTGTGAATAATGCTGAGCTTTTATTTGCTTGAATGGGGCCATGCTTCTCATTCGTGCTGTCGGATTATTTTCACATTGTGCCCAGTAGGCAGATCCTGACACCTTCTGTCTTTCCAGCGCTGATAGAAATTGTCCCCTTGTCGTTATGTGATCCTGACGTGCACTAAATGAAAGGCAGTAGAAGCTAGATGTGGTTTGAAAGCAGTAGCGTGTGGTTTCCTGACACGTTCAGTGAGAAGCTAGTGACTTGATGGTCCCAACACATTCAGTCTTTCCAGCACCGGTAGATATCGGCCCTTCGTGGTTACGTAATCTTGACTTGCACTTAAGGAAAACAGTGTTTGTGAACATTAGCCTTCTCCTTGGTGGTCTTATTTGGGTGAAACTGGGAGTCCACATTGCTTTTGCCCGGTCTTAAGTTTAAATAATGGCTCTGATCACGTCGAAACCTAACTCTTACGAGCGACGTTCTTGCGATCTGTGTCCCTAAGTAATCCAAATGACTGGCACTCACGAACGGATATGGTGGAAGATTACTTCTTAACACCAAGTTTAGCCAAATGTTAACAATCCTAAGTCAACTTCAACAATGAAGGTTCAGACCCAAACTGGAGGAGAGAGAGAGAAAGCATCAGTGAGCGATACAGAGCATTGAAGAGTTGGCCAAAGGAATTCCGTTTTAGCCCAATGCCAAATCACCATAACGGTTCAGACCCATACTGAACGATAAATGGAGAGCAGAGGTGCCGGCTCGAGAGATGCAGAAGGATGAAAAAAGTTGATCGAAGGAATGCCATTTCGCTTCGTGGTACAAACTGGGAGACCATGTTGGCGTGTCCAAAACAGACGGATGAGGTATGCTCCCACACCAATAAACATGCCGAGAGTCGAGGTTTCTGTGTAGCCGTGCAGATCAGCTGGATCGATCTCAACCACCTCGGAGCACTAACTGAAGCAGTACTGGGTGGGTAACGGTTACTGACTTACGCTCCGCGGTTTGAATGCTCTACGTCTTCTTCAGATAGTTCGGGGGCACGAAGGATGGGTTATCAAATATGATGACGGAGTGCGTTTACTTTTTCGGCTAGGGCACACTAAGTTGGCTAGCATCATCGGTCTGTGTTTACGTCTTGTTTTTATGGTTCGGGCACATGACTGGTGGTGCAGTCAGGTCAGGCACGATCAGAGCAGCGTGCCTGAACCCATAAGTGATGGAATTGAGAGTTCTGTAGAATGATTTGGTTCTGTGATACTGTGCGACCGCACGTACGAAATAAATGAAAGTAAGGAGGACAAATAGAGCTTGAAAGCTGAATGGAAGACGGGGTTCTGCCAATATAGTGCGGCAAACCTGGAGAAAAATATGAACCCACAAATGCGCTCAGTATGAGAGACATCGCCCGTCATCGTGACAGAAAAGAGCGTTAGATGAAATGATGATAGTCTGAAGTTGTTTGAGACTTACCTACTGCTTTGATGATTTTTGACATCGCCATAAGTGTTAGCACTTGGTTGCCAGAAGCATTTCGGGGAGTGGTAGTTGTTGACGAGCTTTTGAGGCAGCCTTTCTCCTTCCAATCTTGCTTCATCGTTCTTTGAGCTATGGGCGGGTAGGCAAGGGTTCCAATCGGGCTGCAGGCGAGTTTCAAAGGAGCAGTGCCGTGACCTGACTTGAGAGTCTCTGCTCTTCTGCTATAGATCCTTGGGAGGGCGTTTCATCCTTTGGCTTCGGCCTTAAAGGTTGCGTGTGTTGTGCACGGACCACCGGAGAAAGCATTTAAAAGACTGGTCTAGTACTGTGGATGAACACTGACGCCATGTCTGGGCCTACCGTAATCTGGCGCCGTCGGTCTTTGATTGTCCCATAATTCTTCAGATGATTAGGGAACATTGGCTGCATTACGGGCATGCAAGGGTAGCATGTTGAGCCTTGTTTGAGCTGGAGTATACGGACAATCCTAACCAGCTTGTCACATGTGTCTCCGTGTCCCCAGTTGAGCATATTAGGTGGCAGGCATATCGGTTGTGGCTTAGCGTCTCCGAGTCCGGGATGTGGTAGCTCTGGTGAAAGAAGCTGGCGATGTGATGCTGAAAGAGTTTGAACATAGCGGCTTGGCCGTACCATAATCTTACTCTGTTGGTCTTCGGTCTGTGGAGGTGGACGGGTAGGTAAGGGTAGCATGCTGGGCCGTCTTCGAGCTTGAGTAAGTGGACGATCCTAACTCATTTGCCTCGTGCCTCCATGTCTTGGGTTTGGAGTGCTTTAGCAACAGGCGAATCAGGTGTAGCTCTGTTCCTCGAGTCCTGGATGCATTTGCTGTGGGAGAGAGACTAGTGATGCGTTGCTGAAAGAGTTTGAACATTAGCGGCTTGCACTCCCCTAAGCTTGCGCCGTTGGTCTTCGGGCTATAGACGGGTACGCAAGTGTATCATGTTGAGCCTTGTTCGAGCTAGAGCAAGCGGAGAGAGAGGGAGGTAACCCGGGGCCTGCCAATATTGTTGCACCGTCAGGTCTTTGATTGTCTTGTGATTCTTCAGAATTTCTCGGGCGCACTGGCTATGTGATGGGTACGCAATCGATTTTATACCAGGCGCTTAGCGAGAAAGTTGAAAGTACCGATTCACTTCAGTGTCTCTGTGACTTGGGTGTGGTGTAGTCGTCATTGTGTTAGCTGGTGTCAGTCTCGTACTATGCATTGGCGACGCGATCGGCAAGGGCTGGTGGCAATGTCGTGCGAGTCGTAGGGATCAATTTGTGTGACTAAACCTGAGTGGCCTAAAACCGTAAGGTGTGAGATCCGTCAAACCTGAAAGATGTATCACCATCCTGCTTCGACCGGGCAGGATTAGAGCATTGCATAACTCGGCATTGGCTTGTTTATTGGTGTGTACGGTGTGTGGGTCCTTTGTTCTAAGCTGGTTGGAGCCGTTGGACGAGTAGTGATGCTTCGATGATGAGGCAGTGGTGTACAGTGCTGATCGTTGTGTGAGCATCATGTTGTTCCCAGTTCCTTGGCGGGGTCTTGTGCAGGATCGATTGCTATGTGGCATTTTGTCCCATTGTGTGCCTCGTTTTTGTGGATGTAACGCTGAACGGGTCGCAGAGAGTGAAGTGTTCGAAGCCTATCTTGATGGGCTTCTTGGGTTGGTGTACCTTGATCTTGGATCTTCCAATGTACGCACTATGCAGTCATGGACTCAGTGCAGAGAATACCAGTGTTCCTACACGTGCGTAATGCCTCTTTGAAGGCCTCCATCATCGGTCGCACCTTCTTTATTGTGTCCATGTCCTACTTGGCCTTCTACTCTTCAATGGCTTGCTTGGTGTGGGCGAGGAAGTCTGGGGATCGGTACCGGTGAAGGACGGTTCTTCGGACAGCCGAAAGTTTCTCCAAATTTGGTTGAGCCTCGTTCTGGTCATGGTCGACCTGATGGAGTGATTTCCATCAGGGGACGTGGACCAGTACTGCGCCATCTCCAATAATCATCGTGGCCTATGATGATCAGCATTCTGATGAAAGTCAGAAACTCGGCTTTCGTCAATGGTTCCCACATGGGAGTGGGTTTTGGTTGTTTCCATTTCGGCAACGTTTGGCAGGCTTGCATGGTGGTCGTTACTGCTGGCTCTTGGCTGGAGGTGGAAGCAGCCTCTGCTCATTTCTTGGCTGAGGGACTTGCGACAAGAGGCCGTTGTTGGTGTCTCCACTTCATCTGGCTCTTGGCAGGAGTTATAGCTGGAAGCGGCCTCTGCTCATTCCCTTGGCTGAGGGACTGGCAGCGAGACGGCCATTGATGGTGCCACCTTGTCAGCTGGCTCTTGGCTAGAGTTGTGAGTGGACTCAGCTTCTTCCCTTTGAATTTGTTACGACTGGATTGGCGACGTTGACGACGAAGATGCTGAGAGACTACTGAGTGTCTTATCCACCTCTAAGCATATCTCTATCTGAAACCACCCTGCGCTTGGATCCTCAGGGGGTTCTACTGGTGGATCTCTTGGCTGAGATTGCTGTTGTTGATATACTGATATATTGGTTTATCTTGGTGTGTCGCATCTTCTGGAGGGAGCCATTTCATGGTGGCAGTATTCGATTTCTTTTTTGGCGCCAAATCGAACATCGTGGAACATCAGTGGTGACTGTGGTATTATTGGGAACATTTTACTTCTATAGATGCAGAATTAAAATGTCGCCAACTTCGTTTCAGTGCTTCCAGTTTATTTGGTTGCAGGGACGGTTGTGGTAAATGCGGTGGTGGTGGCTTTACTACGTTTGCTGTTGTTGTGGTTGCTCTTTTGTCCTCCTCCTGTGACGAAACGATGCAGATTACTTCCTCTGGTTCACTGCGATATTGAGTAATAATCGTGGACCCTAGTTCACTGCTCAAGACTACTTGCTCTGGAGAGATGCTGGACGAGGTACCATCCTCTGCCGGTGTGAGACGTGGTACTAGGATCGACCTATCGGAGACATATGATGTCGAACCTTCTGATTATTGCAATGTCGAACAACCTGGCATTGGCATGGGCGTAGTGGGCACGGTGTCTGTGGAGGTTGGTGGTTGTGTCGAAATGGCTGGCCTTGTTTCTTTCTCACCACTGCTGGAGGTTTTAAGCTTGGCGTCATCATCTTCCTCCATTTAATTTTCTTCTAATTCGTCGTCTAATGCTCTTCCTCATCGTTGACTGCTTCGTTGCTGCCGCCTTCGTAGTCGTCCTTATTTTCCTCGCAGTAATATGGAACTCTGATTCATCATCATCCTCCTCGTGTGGTTCTGGTATTTGTGGCTGAGCTCGGCTCGGCCCAGAAGCTTCTTCTATGGCGACATCTGGTTCTGGTACTTGCGGTTGCTTGGCTTGGCCCAGGGGCTTCTTCCGTAGTGACATCTGGATTTGGCATTTATGTCTATGTTTGGCTCGACCAGAGGCGTCTTCCATGGCAACGTCTGGGTTTGGCATTTGTGGCAGTGCTTTTCTCGGCCCAGAGGTTTCTTCCATGGGGTTACATCTGGTTCTGATAATTGCAGCTGTGTTTGGCTCAGCCCAGAGGCTTCTTCTATGGCACTGGTTCTGGTATTAGAGGCTGTAGCAGAAACTGGCTGTAGATGATGGGGGTTAGTGGTGGCGGTAGAAGCAATGACTCAACTGCTGTCTTGACCATGGTGACATTGTCCTCCACAGCCAATGGTTCCCCATGACTTGAAGAAGTTCCTACATCGACTTCTGCTCCTGGCAAGGTGGCTGACTTGTTCCATTTGCTTCGTTTGGCGTTACTGGTCCTGTCTTCCATGAATTGGTTGCTCCTCCGTCGATGGAATCTGCCATCTCCTCGAACATTTCCATGAAGAAATCCAACTCCTTGCTCTTCATGTTGCATCTGCCAGTGCAGCCCATTGGAGGTCGGAGAAACCTCTCTGTCTTGGTACTCGCTTAGCTGTTTGCTCCAAACTTGATGAAATTGCTGCTGAGTCTTGCCAGTCCTAGACTTCTCTACATTGGGGTAGCTGAGAAAATCGTCAATCGGTGCTGCCGCAGCTCTCATCCTGTCTGCCCACTTGTGGTCGAAGAGATGATTTTCATGTGGCGGGTAGGGCTATTTACATGGCTACGCGTGACCGCTACCCATTACTTCTGCCCAAATGTATTCAAGATCATGAAATAGTTTCGAGAAGGCACAATAATTTTGCAACACCCACACAACCTGCATCAGGGTACGGGATGTTAGGATGCGATTTCATGATATGATGGACCATACGAAATCAGCAGCCAGTCCTGAAAGGCAAGGGAACCGAGATGGTCAAACACTGCAGGTGATCATCCAGTGTGTCCTTTCGATAAACATGGTGTTTGGGCGAACATTTTGTTTGGGCAACGGAGATTTGGGGTAAGATGGACAAGCTCCCTCCTTGTTGCCTGAAATGTTGGTTCTAGGCCAAAAAACAAAAAAAAAGGCAGAAACAACACGGAAAAGCAGTGGCAGTATTATAGTGGGATTGAGAATGAAAGGTCCGAGGAAAAAGCTAATCGATGGCTGTGTTACGTGGATTCCAGTTTTCTGGAAGTTCCCGAAACAGTGTTGCCAAATGGTTAACGTCTGGCAGCATGAATGAACAATTCAACATCATCTTTGGTGCGAAATCCAAGTTGAGCTGGACAGAGAATGGCCATAAAAGTCAACATAATGTTATTGCAACCTAATTTGGCAAACAGTTGATTTCAAGTGTTGCCAACAGCAATGGGTCTGACAATGCCACCTTTCTTTGTGAGGGGATAAGCAACGAACCATTCATAACAGGGCAAACTGATTTTGTGACCCGGCCAGACAGTAAATGGGTAAACAGCTTCTGATAGAAGAGAACCGGTATTCTCAGGTGACACCAACACCAACGCCAACAAGATCCTTAAGGTAATGGGGTGCATGCAGTCGAATGCACCAGAAGAGCCATAGTTAAAAGATTATGGACATTCAAACACCAAGGATTCATACACTAGATGTGAAAAGGCTGCTGCTGATAGAGCTGCAAAAATTTCTGGTGGGTTTTGCTTGATGGGTGTTTGCCCTGGAGAGAGTGAAGGTGCCATTGGAGCGGTGCAAAGAAGTCATCACAGTTGATGACTTGCAATATACCGTTGATATTGCCATCAGCAATTTTGGTTTCAACGGGTTTCCTAATAGCGGAGCTGGGGCAACGTTCCACATGCTCGCAGGTTGGCGATGAAGGGTTTTGGGAAGTAAAGTACCTTGGAGAAAGCAGTTAACTTGCTTTTTGATCACTGTTGCCAATGATATACGTTTTGCCGACTGTCGAATGGACACTTGAAAACTTCTTGACTGGAAAGGCAAGCAAACCTGACATAGTGATTGAGGACTACAGAAAGGACTTCAGCACCAGGAGTATGAGTGGCTTTTTGAATACAACGAATGAGACGATTGGTATCCTTAATGTTTGCCACCCACTCGCCCTGGGACACAGTGGAGGGAACAGGCTGAGGCACCAGACATAAAATTGGTTGGGCACAACAAGCCTTGACCAACAGAAGTTGCACGTGTGGTTTTTTATACCAACTCAAGCCTGGAAGCTCTCCTTGCACCACTCACAGGAAAGCCTGTTAACATGGGCTGACCGTCTATTCAATCGTGGCTGCAGGTTCCGTACTACTGGAACCATCCACGATCAGAAGAGGCAAGTGGACGGCGCACCATAGATAGAATCCAAGAGACAGTAAAAGGGTTCGGAAGAGAAACAGGCACATGCATAGCACGATGCACCACACAGGATGGAAGAATGAGGCAGGCCGATAGAAGGCATGGTTAATGAGTCTTAACTAAAAATGCAGCACCGCATAATTTAATACAGCTGTAAACAACCGAAATGGGAAAACCTTGCATCACAAAATCTGCACATGTACTGTTTCTAACCATAATGAATTCGTCCGTGCCGTTTCAAAACAATCAACTGTAAAAAGGCTGCATCGCACCATTCACGCAAAGCATTGTATGCAAAGGCTTTACCCCACTTTGCACATTCAAACTCTTTTTTTCCACTAACGTAAACGTAAACTTAAACGCTTTAAAATCTTTATTAATAAAATCGAGTTGTCGCGTAAGATGGACGGCAACGAGTCTTTATTAATAAAATCGAGTTGTCGCGTAAGATGGACGGCAACGAGACGGCCACAAGACGGCCGCCACAAGACGGCCGCAGTGTAATTGATAGAGCACATATCTGTTTTCATTGTCGGTCGATCGCCCTTTTTCTTTGCTACCGTGGTAAGAAGGACCCCGCTCGCCCTCTTACTGATTGTTGAAGCTTCGTTTGTTAATCGAGTTGTCGCGTAGGATGGACGGCAACGAGACGGCCACAAGACGGCCGCCTTACGAGACGGCCACAAGACGCCCGCCACAAGACGGCCGCAAGTAATTGATAGAGCACATATCCGTTTTCATTGTCGGTCGCTCGCCCTTTTTCTTTGCTACCGTGGGAAGAATGAGCCCGCACGCCCTCTTGGTGATTATTGAAGCTTCGTTTGTTTAATCCTCCCTTACAATGTCTCCAATGCCTATTTATTTATTTCAGGTGTACAAAGGCGTAATTATTTATTTCCGGTATACAAAGGCGTATTTATTACTTCACATGCACAAAGGCGTATTTATTTATTTCACATGTACAAACGCGTATTCCAACCATTTTCGCAGGAAAGAATCATATGTAATGTAAGTGTATGGACTCCGGAACAAGGGATACGCTGAATGAGGGAGTGAAGCAAACGAAAAACACCCTTTGCTACACATGGTACGCAAAAACACATAGACGGGATACACGCATTCCATAAAGCACATGAGGAAGCAAATCGTTCCAGTGTTTTGAACGGTGCATCAAACACCACCCGTGCGTAGCACGGGCTTCCCCTAGTTATCCATAAGATTACCTGTCTGCAATTGGCAATTATAGCCAGCAATCACTTCGACTGCCACTAATATCACATTCACCATTTTTAAAT
This sequence comes from Lithobius niger, assembly GCA_023313725.1. Taxonomy (NCBI): domain Eukaryota; kingdom Metazoa; phylum Arthropoda; class Chilopoda; order Lithobiomorpha; family Lithobiidae; genus Lithobius; species Lithobius niger. The sequence goes on along the minus strand of JAHWFP010223645.1, from coordinate 60,662 downwards.
AATAAACATGTGTTATGTAAACAATAGTTACTTACAAAAAAAATATTTTGCTTACACTATCTGAAATTTGAAACGAACATTTCTGTGAAACATTGATAAAAAGGAAAAGTGAAATTAGTAAATTTAATAACGGTCAATAAAAAGTTTATGCATTATATTTTAAAAGCATTGACAGAACTTTTTAAAAATACAACTCGTATTATACCACTCTGTTAATGTTATAACCGTG
>JAHWFP010223645.1:0-60423 GCA_023313725.1 Lithobius niger | reverse complement strand
CCTTCCTGATGAAGTAATGCTTGAATGTCCCAATGCTTCAGAATGCAACTCTGCATGCTACAATGTTTATGAAAAATGCCATTGTTTAAACCATTATTAATTCTTGTTTGCTGAAGGGGTATTCGTCGCTAAGTTTCCATTGCTTGAACAGTAATGTGCCTCTTCCATATCAAGCAACACTGCAATGGACAAGAAATTTGTTTAATTATTTGTCTGAAGAGGATATCAGTCGCTGGATTTTTGATGCTTGAACAGTGATTTGGCTTTGCTGATCATACAACAAAGCGCAAATACCAACAGACAACTGTTGTCGGCTAGTTGGGTTATTCGTCATTGAATATTGCTGTTTGTGTGTAGTTAAGGAGACCAAAAAAGAAACTATTGTCATACTGTAATCTGGTATGACAATAAATAGGAATTTAAAATGTATAAGAATTGGTTTATATTTAATTTAAATAAAAAAAACTCCATGTTTAACTAGTTGAAATTATGGCAACATGTTTATTTGAAGTTAAGGAACAATGTACAGTCAGAGTCATTTCCAATGTCACATTCGCTGTCCGATGCTTCCCTGCTTATTGAAGCTTCTCTGCTGGTCAGGTTGTACTATGTCAACGAAGTAGGAAGGGAGAACTGCAGTGAAAAATTAATGTTTAGTGTTAGCATATCTGCGTTTGTTGTTCCCCGGGCCCAGGGCAAAGTTTTAAACCGAGGTCTCTTCCCCAGACGCATATACTCATTTTTGGGGTGTCCCTGAAAAGACCTTAATAATCTAAAGACTTTGTTTTATACTAGTAAAAATACAACTCGTATTATACCACTCTGTTAATGTTATAACCGTGCACTTTAGCCTCTCGGTTAGTATAATTATGCTAAATCCTGAAAACGGTGGACATTCCTAAATATTACCAAGCGTACATGACGTGTGTGGTATTGTTGAGGAATGCCCAACGTTTACGTTGCTAATCTGACTTAAAAAACCCCATTGAGCCTTTCACAATAGGCCAGCATGCACACAACAAATCAAAAAAAAAAGTACTGCCGTTCTTTTGCTTAATGGGAGCGTTCAAGTAATACGTCATCAAGAACTCGTCAGTTTTCAACAACTATCTCCCCCTCGTCATCAATCCACACCAACTGATCAACTCCCTCCTGTATTATGTCATTTCTAACTGCACCCCCCCCCTTCCAGGTAATGTTTTTCCATGTACAACCACATTTTATCTATTTTTTGCCTGTTTCCACCCTTTTACTGGTGTAGCGGTGGAAATCAACTACGTCCTCAACTAGCCACCCCCTCCCCGTCATCAACAATAGTACCGGAAGCCGGACCCCCTCTCCCCTTCCTGATGAAGTAATGCTTGAATGTCCCAATGCTTCAGAATGCAGATAAACGAAATAATGCTGGAGGTATGGTTAGCAAACGAAAGGTCAGAGGGGGAACACGAAGCTTCCAAACAACAATCCATAAGATATTTTTAGATTTTTAACTCCTTCATACAGTGTTGAGCATGAAGGTGGTGGATTTTACCTCCTATCCTGCCTGCCTACTTTTGCCTTATAAGAATTTAAGTTGGAAAGTAAGCTTACAGATGTTTCTTCCAGGTGCTTTTTGGTCTCATTTTACTGATTGTTGGTTTTCCTGAATAACAGTTTTGCTACATGCAGTCAAACCTATTTGTGTGGGTCCAACAATTTGCCCCTTTTGTCCCCCCCACCACCACCTCCATTACTCCCAGTCATGCAGTGGTAAACAAAAAAGAGTTAAAATAGGCCCCCTAAAATATTTTTAAATTTTTAACTTCTACATATAGCGTTGAACATCAAGCTGACGGATGTTATCTCCCATTCCGTCAGTCAAAAAATAATAGGCTTACTGGGAGCTTAGTTCAGTGTTACTAACAGGTGCTTTCCTTGAGTAACAGTTTTGCTACATGAAGGTAAATCTATTTCCAATGAGAACAAACGGAGAACTGTGCGTTGTTCATAAAATCGTAGATGATGTGGTGATTTTTAAAACATAAATAAATAAGGAAAAACTGCATGAGCCTGCTTCTGTCAACGGTGGCGACGTTACTGGGTGGGAAGGGGGGCAAGGGTAGGCATTGCCTCGGAACATCGTTCCGTGCCCACCCAGCATACAAGCTCTCACCCGGCTCTCAAAACTTACAAATACAAGTTGTTTGTGTTAATACAGTTGTTTATATTAATAAACTGAAAATAAGTCAAAATCGAATATTAACCTTAATACCCAGCAGTTTAAAAGAAAATTGGAAATTAGGCACATTGTTGGAGGGGGAGGGGTGGCCTATGGCAATCATATTGTGTTCTGGCGTCACTACTGCCTGTCGAGAATAGGTGCCAGAGCACTGCTATTGTCCCCGTGCCTACAGGATGAAATCACTGTTTACTACAGCGCGGGTGGCTGGCTGTTGTATATTTGTGCCCCCTCCCCCATTGTTCCATCGCCACTGTTGACAAGAGCAGGCTCTACAATTATACGAACTATTCACAATTCTCCATGTCCTCTCACTGGGAATAGATTTGACTTCATGTAGCAAAACTGTTACTCAGGGAAAGCAACGGTTAGTAAAACTGAACTAAGCTTCCAGTCAGCCTATTACATTTTGAGTACTGGAATGGGAGATAACATCCGTCAGCTTAATGTTCGACGCTCTATGGAGAAGTTAAAAATCTAAAAATATTTTAGGAATTTAATGTTTGGTAGCTGGGCTATCCTCTTCTAACTGTATGACTGAATATAATGGGGGGGGGGGTGGAGTGGGGGAAGCAAAAGGGGCAAATTGTCGGACCCACATAAATAGGTTTGGCTGCATGTATCAAAACTGTTACTCGGGAAAACCAACAATCAGTACAATGAGACCAAAAATCACCTGTAAGAAACATCTGTAAGCTTAATTTCCAACTTAAATTAGTATAAAGCAAAAGTGGGCAGGAAGGATAGGAGGTAAAATCCATCACCTTCATGCTCAACACTGTATGAAGGAGTTAGAAATCTAAAAATATCTTAAGGGTTGTAGTTTGGAAGCTTCATGTTCCCCCTCTGACCCTTCGTTTACTAACCATAGCTCCAGCATTATTTCGTTTATCTCTACGCTATTTATTACTAGTATTAAAAAAGTCTTTAGATTATTAAGGTCTTTTCAGGACACCCCAATAATAAGTTTATGCGTCTGGGAAAGAAACCTCAGTTTAAAACTTTGCACTGGGCCCGGGGAACAACAAACGCAAATAATATGCCAACATTCAAAATTTTGCACTGCAGCTCTTCCCTCCTATTTAGTTGACATAGTACAACCTGACCAGCAGGGAAGCTTTGCCAGGCAGGGAAGCATCGGGCAGCGAATGTGACATTGGAAATGCCTCTGACTGTATACGATTGCTAGGGGTTGCGAAGCCAACTTTCATCAGATATGGTGAGAGCCATCCACCAAGAGCGGGTCAGTAACAACGATGGGAAACCCTATGAAAACCATGCTTTAATCTAGATTCTCATGCTAAATGTACCCTTTTAAAAATGTGTCTTGTGGTTCAAAAGTCAACCTTCCCCCAACGTTATACTGTGCAGACTATCTTCAGTATCACAATGGTGGAATATCCCCCTCTCCACATCTGGATTTATGCAGACAGATACCTATCACGATCACTTTAATGAAATCTATCGGTGCACAAGAAGTAAATCCTTTTCTGATTTCCCCCGTCAGCAGCCTATGAAGGCATTGCGTTGCATTTTCACCAAAAGTAATATTTTGGAATACCTGCAGTTTTTTTGAGAACCATCTGTTGATCGGAGTATATCTGCAACAATGAAAATAACAATATTCCTTCCTGGCTAAAACTTCCTAAAAGGGGTTTAAGCTTTTGGTGAATATTTGTTGGCCTAGCCACTCAATTGAATTTGGCTGGTATACAGCCTTGCTACGAATGACGTGGTTTAACTATATATAAGCCATAGTCTTTAAAACGTGCTAATCCGTTGAAGTTACATAGTTAGTAATTATTGCATATTCTATTCTATTCTATTCTAATATCCACTTGTCGTCCACAGTGCGGCAGATTACTCAGTTTTGGTTCGGCTCCTGTATGTGAAAACTACAACAACAGAAAATAAAGATTGTGTGTGAAACTAAATCATTTGCTGTACAAAACAAATGATTAGTTGAAACAATGATCATAGAAAGTGTTGTGCAGACTTTAACAGGATTTTAAAAGATACAGATTTTTTTAATCGAGCCTTGAGAAAGACATGAATTTTTTCATATGAGTTTTATGCATCTTTAGTGTCTTGGTACTATACGGAATTTATTATTTAATGTTAAAAATAAACTATATACTTGTGTGACAAGACTGGGTTTTATTCTCACATCGTAAAAATTATACAAAAATTTTTACAACTTGTTAAGATTTAAACTACTACCTGCATTGCTTTCGCCGAAGCAGAAATTACTCTAATTTGGATGAATTAATGAACGTCTTCACTGAGACTAGCTTCTGGTCATTAATGTCGAAGATTGTTTTTGTTTTATAGCAACGCAGTTAGTTAGCCTGGCAAAGTAAGAATGTACCGTACCTGAATTAATATCTTTAGGTTGCATCTGATTGCATCGTTTCTCTTATTGTCCTGTAATTTTGTTATATGTGGTGGACGAACTGTGTACTTTAGGAATATGGAGGCTATCTTTTTTTGGCCTTTTTTCCCCTTTTCAGGGCTTGTGACCCTTTTAAGGCCTTTTTTGTACCTTCAAACCCTTTGTCAGGCACCGTCGCACCAGCATATGACAGAAAACAGAGGTAATTTTTTTTTAAAATAAAAAGGGCATTTTGTGAGGGCAGGGGAGCCCCACCCACGTTTTATGTCACTGAAGTACTATGTTTTTTACGGAATCGGAACACATCCTGAAAACGGTTTGAGAATAGAAGGCTCGGTTTTATCTCAAATAAAATGAGCTATGAGTCAAAGCATTGTGAAAATTCAAGTTACAAAACTAACACACTGCAGCATACACATCAGATAAAATATTTATAGACAAAGAAAATTAGTCATTTTCCATGTCTTAGTCAAATTTTTTTCCAGTCATAATTTGTATCTTACATATTCATCAGTTGAAGTAGCTGCAATATATCTCTCAATCCAACTGAATTCTTGGAATCAGCTTCTTTAAATGGGACTCACAATTGTGTAGATTTGAGTCTTGTTTTTTTTTTAATTTTATGTTAGTCTTTTGTTTATGATAGTTCTTTAGTCTTTAACACATGTTTTGTTGCTAATCTACCTATCATTTTTAAGTCATGGAATATCTTTAAAAGATAGCTATTTCTACTACTGACAGAACTATGCAACTCGACTAAAATGTGTTATCTTTTGACTAATTAATGACATAAACGATTCCGTTATTGCGTCTAGGTAGTGATTTATTTATTGCGTGCTATTTTACCTTTTCCTGGAATACCAAAATAGATTTTTTAACCAAATTCCTCTGAATTTAAAGTGATTTCGTCGAAGATAAGACTGCATGCAAGAAATCTGATAAAATATTATATGGTGTAAATTAACCTAGACTATTTTCTTCCAAAACAGAGCCAGAATGCGAGTGTGACACAGACTGCCCCGTGTGTCATTTCAAACAGGACTACAAAAAATACAGAATGTGCGTGGATGAAAAATGTGTATGCAATGGTAGGTGCAATCGTAACCCTCAATTATATAGCATTTAGAACAACAACAGTGCTTTATAAGCTAAAAGCTAATTAATAATGACATAAGCCCACCATTCGACATCGTTCCTAACAAAATATAGAGAGAGACATATGCCAAAATGTATAGAAGTAATACTTTGTGACTTTATTTCATATTTAAATGTTGGTATATGTTTTATTGTGCAATACTAAAGTTGGTGGATTTTGTCTGGGGAGGGGAAGCCAGCTGAGCTGCTTTTCCCGAATGCTGAATGGACAAGTTACAGCCCTGAATCAAACAATAGCAAAATCAATATTCAGGTAGACAATTTTAAATTACATACACTTAACAAACTTCGCGCACAAAATCAACTCTTAAAAGTACATGTAACATGTAATCAAAAAGACAACTTCAGCTCAATCATCAAGCAGTAAGTTTTGACAGATTTTTTCCACTCAGCACTAAAAAAGAAATTGATAGAGTTAGCTAAAGGAGTGGTGTGGTAGCATGACAAAGTAGTTGTGACGAAAACGAATATGTTGCAACAATTGCATACAAATTAATATGATGTAAGACGCACTGTTTAACAATGTATCGATTCACAGCATCGAATTATTGCGGGAAATGATAAAAGGAAAGCATGAAAACAGTTAACAGGTACAAAAATCGCTTAGAAGATTCCACGAATGTGTCGATAAGCATAAATAAAAAAATAATAATTAAAGTAATAAAATAGTATGTGTATTTTTTTTTTAATTGTTTTTCCTACTTTTATTTGCAATGTAATTCATGGTTGCAGCAAATAGTTTAGTATAGTTCACACTGATGCAGCCCAAGCATTGCATATGATTACTGGTTTCTTTGTATTCTTGTTTAATTTGTTGTTTATATTACTTGCTAATTTGTTTTCAGAAAGATGTGACATTTAGGGGTTGCTTCAACAAGGAAAAATTAACTCTGTACGCTGCCCGTAAACAAGTGACGATAAAGTTAATTGCAGTCCCTAATTGAATATTAGAGAGAAATGATAATTTGGAAGCTTTGGTTGACGCCATTTTCTTTGCTTTATTCACAATAGTAACAAGACATGCGAAGCTGCATTTCCAGTTTTGATACCATGTGGTTGAGGTGAAGCTCAACTCGAGGTTAGCTTTATCTTATTAGGCAACAAAACAAAAAAGAAAGCAGTTGCATGTACTTTTTGAATTGTACAGTAGTGGATATTTAATTTTGAACATTTAAAATATTGTACTGAACTCTGCATACAAATCTGGTGGATGCTGATGTTTGTGCTAATAATATGCGTAGCTTCTGTGCTGCTTTCCTTAGCTTAAATAGAACAACGTTGCATTTTTTAATGTTGTGGTGATGCTAGAATGCAGAAGGTAAACAGGGTCAACACAATTAAGAAAATAACATTGGAATTTTAGCACAGGAAAAACAACTGAATCAGTTCTTGAGTGACAAAAAAACGTGTAAAAATTATAAGTTCACTGCTCTGAATTCTTACTGAACTGCTTATCACTCTTAAAAAGAGGAAGGTTGTAATCCCTAGAACAATAGGATTCAAATCATAATATTAACTCTTGAGCTCTTAACTGTTCTTCCTTGAAAAGTTACGGAAAGAATGATTTCTGACAAGATGTAGTGGTGCGCTCATAAATGTAATTTATTTGGTATAACCAGTTTTGATTTAGGCCTGGCCATTGTTCAAGTTACCAGTTGCCTTGCATAAATTAAATGGAAGCTTTGGAAAATGGTAAACCATTAGATGAAATTTTCTTTGTCTTAAAAAACTTTATAAAGTCAGTAAAAAAAACTTGTCTCAAAAATAAAACTGCGTTGTTTCGATGGCCAGCTAGTGGGGGTGTAAGCTACCTTTTTGACTAGCTGCACTCATCGTTTTATAGTTGGAATTCTATTTCTACACGAATGAACATTGCCACTGGAATTTCCACACGTTTCTGAACATTGTTTTTTTCTGATCATCATTTTTCTAAACGATCTTTCACGCAATTCACAGCACCTGAAGTTTGTAGACGAACTTACACTTTCCTGTGCCATCATTTGTATCTAGAAAAATTGCACGTACTGGCAGATGTTGAATATATTTGTAGCTGTACCATACCTGGCAAATCCCCATCTCCATCACCACATGTAAAATCTTCCATATTGTGAATCAAAACTCAATATGTATTGCGAAATAGGTAAGCATTTCTATTCCACGAGTTATTTGGTAGGATTAAGGCTTAACATCCATGGTCCAGTGGGGCCATGCAGAAGCAATTACTGATCGTTATTTGGATATCATCTATTGAATCCTCGCCTCGGGCTGCTTGGAGACCAAGTTGTAGGCCACTCAGTTCCTAGTTCTGCCTCAAATATCTCATTTAATATATCTGTCTTCTCGAATCTATCCAGCAATTCGAATCAGTGCATGGCTTACGGTATTCTAAGCAGAATTGCACCTGAAACGGGGTTTGGAATATTTTGAGATCACCCAGCTTGTGACCGATCTTATCTGCTACAGTCTGCAAGGGAAATAAGGACAATACTTTCATGCAAACACTTAAAAAGGTTTTTTAAAAAGAATATGTTGGCCAAGAAGCTCTATAGTCACTTAGAGTAGATAAAAATCAAGTAAAAACGGGAAACTTACAATAAAGTTTAAAATAAACATCACACATGGGTTCGTTGTATTGTAGTTAAATGCGGATTTGCATTGCTGGTGGGAGCAGCCATCTTGGATGATGCTGTCATTACATCAAGTGATACCACAGTGTGAGTCAGTACACGACTTATGACACCATTTGCACCTGAAACGGGGCTTGGACTATTTTGAGATCATTCTGCTTGCTACCAATCTCACTTGCTACAGTTTGCGAAGGAAATAAAGACACTATTCGGATGAAAACACTTTAAAAAGTTTTTAAAAATATATGTTGGCCAAGCAGCTCTAGTAGTTACTTTTAGTTGTTAATAATCTAGTAAAAAAGGTAAACTTACATTAAAGTTTAGAATAAACTTCACACATGGGCTCTTTGTCTCGTAATTAAATGTGTATTTGCAACCCTGATGGGAGCAGCCATCTTGGATGCTGATGTCGTTACATCAGGTGATGCTACAATGTGAGCTATGTTACGTGATTTTTGTGATAAGGGGTGTGAGCTAGAAGCCGTTGATGGGGGTTACATTTTTGTCAAATTGAAGTCATCAATATTGAACTGGTTAAAGATGGAGGCATTATTTTTTGGAACTTTCAACTCGTATTTGATACAGGTGAGCTTGTGATGTTGGAAGATTGAAAGACTTGAAAATCAGTAAGCTGAAATGTTTTTTCTGTGACACGCTATTGAATTTGATTGCAAATTAGTGTCCACTTCCTACTGATGATGTTCTAAGCGGCCATAAGATAGTATGATGGTCGTTCCGCAATACATCCAGTAAAACGAAGCCCGTGGAATGGAATACACTAAATTTTTATGGGAATGAAAGTAGCTGGCCTAAGTTTCATAAGTTTAGCTAGTTGGTGATACGGCCAGTTCTACAGACTCACCTTTCCCATTACTTGACTCGACTCCCACAAAACATTTTTGCCATAAGAGCGGTTTATTCTTTGAATTTGCTGTTTGGGTAGGTAGGTTTACTACCGTCCGTGAGTGTCTTTAAGTGGAAGTGCTTGAATTGTTTTTGATAGAGGGCTGAATTTTGCCCTCGTTAACTTGTCTCGTTTTTTTGTGTGTTAACGAAACTCTGCACATGGAGTGTTTATTAATTGTTTCTTATTTATTTATGGACTGGCATAACAAGCAAGTTGCTCTGTCTGCTCTGACTCTCTGTAGACAATCTATTACAATGGTAATCAACTACAGAATAACTATTCAATAAGTTATGTGAAGTGTGTATTAATTTTAACAACTAATGGGAATTTTTTACACCAAGCATGCACTTACACTTCCTGCACTTCACTAACAGACTTCTCTGTTAAAGATTTCTTTGGTAGAACTCATCACCTGTTTTGCTTACTCATTTTTAAATATATTTTTTACTACAGTTTTATCAATCAGCTTCACATTTGACAACTTTGCTATTTCCTTATTTGTACAGCTATCAAGAAGCCAGAGCGGTGTACCACATTTGCAGAGTGCGATCCAGCACCTTGCATCCACTTAGGGAAAGTTAATAGCTGTTCAAATGGAGTTTGTACTTGCAAAGGTAAATACGGGAAAGACACAAATATTATTGTTTTACTCTGGTAACAACCATCTAAGATTTATACTATTCATTTCCTATTCCATCCCATGTCACAAAGTCATCAGGAACGGAAGGAGCTGGTTTTTATTTTTTATTTTTTTTTAAATTCTACTTAGAATCAATAAAATATGTAATAAATTTTACACGGCTAATGCCTATTAACAGCAAGTATTAAAGGTAGACTTTTTTAGTTATTTGTATTGACATTGTGCATCAAAATTTAGTTTCTGTAACTGACCTGCATGCTTTTGATACTACTTCCACACCCGAATTGTAGCGTATCCTGTTATATTATATGTCTGATGAAACAAGTGGGAGTAACGACCACCTAGTGTCATAGAAGTATTCTGTATTCTTCTGCCACTTCTGCCACTTTCACGCTTTGTCTGCTGAATACTTTCTGTTTTTTTTATTAAGTGTAACTAATTTTCGAATGCTGTATCGAGAGGTGAAAACCGTTTGTAACTATCTGATACCATTTCATAGATGAGGACTCACTTGACGGCCACTTCCGGCCACTTGTAGGCCACTTCTGTTTCATCCTTCTGGTGTTTTTATTACTTTTAGCTAATTTCTGGATGTTGTATCAAATTGTGAAAACTGTTTGTCTCTATCTGGTACCATTCCGGAGTTGAAAAAGGCGATGGACAAAGTTGTTGCTATAGTCTTGCCAGTTTTTGTTGTACAGAAGACTAAACCCATAAAGAGATTAGCAAATTAAAACTTAGAAACTCAACGAAAGCTCAGCTAATCACCAAAATTTGTTAAGGAATCTTGTACGGTTAAAAAGTTATTTTCAAAAGTAACTTTCCTTTTTACGTAAACCATTTTACTGAACATGTTGAGGGGAAAGTGGATACACACTGAATTAAAATCCTACTGGATTAAAATCCATGATGCAATACGTAGAAACAATCAAACATTTAGAAGAAAAATCTGCCAAAAAATTCAAAACCATTCTATGGCTTATAAACTGGGTGACGTCTTAAACACTATTTTGCGTTACAGAATGAGCTCATTCACCATTTAAAAAGAATAAGTGAATTAGTGATATCTAAGCTTTACTTTAAACTAGTGACCTCTGACTACAAAACAAAATAATATTAAAAATTATGATGCGAAACCTATGTTTACCCGATTTTTTTCTTAAATTAACCCTTGTGCAATAATATTTTTTGTTTTAACTGTTTTTATTGGCAGTATTGCTTAAATTGAGGCCTTAACTTTTTAGATTGCGAAGTTGGTTTCGAAGTCGAGTGTGCATGTCAAGAGAATGAAGATCCACAATGTGTTTACAGTAGTTGCTACTGTGAAGGTATGTTGTCTAGTTTATGAAATGTGTGTAATCAAGCATCGTAGAACTAAACGCACACTCGTTTTGTAACACTTTACCCCCTCCAACGAACGATTTTAGCCATAAAAGTTAAAGTCAAGTAAAAATAAAATTAAAAAAATAACATTAGTGAACATTTTTACGAGCAAGGTGCGCCTTGCTTGAATTAAAATGAAAAAACCACTGTCGTCATTTCTACTGCTGTAGTTATGTAAATCAAAGCTTCAATCGTCAATGAATGGAAACAAACAAAACAAACTGCATATCTATACAGTATACCTCACTTAGAGGAAATGATTTGCTTTAATTGTATTTGGCCCATATTAGGGCGATGACGTCACACTCGTGAATCGGAGTTTTGCGGCCATATAAATCTGCTTCTCGTCAGAATTCCGAGCCCTATGGCTAATTCATGAATGTGCAGCATACAAATATGTTTAGGCCTACTTAAAATGCAATACCAACGCTGAAGAACAAGGTTGGATGATGATAAGCGATGAGTGCTAGTATTGCTATACCAAATATAGGAATCTATCACAAATTCTAAACACGAAAAACCATTTTTTTTAAATTGTACTCTTATATTTCATTAGTTAAACATTGACTTTTAAAGTCTTCTTGAATAAAATCAGATGTCGAATCTAGTAAGAATTGTTTTGTGGAAAGAAAAACTTGTCATGCTATTGCTTTATAAAATCAATAATTTATGCATTTTAGTGCTCAACTTCTTTCAAGGTTATTTCCCTCGACCATCAGTCTCCGGTCTCAGGAAATTAAATCAGGAAAGGAGCTCAGAGCTGAAATCCACAATTGTGGATTTAAGAGATCCACTTGGAGTATTATAGCCAATACTTTTCTTAGGAAGAGCTACTTTTACTACCCAAGTTTATTATTTTAAAAACAGTCGTTGGCGTAAAATAAGGTACTGACAAATTACAAACTTCGCAAAATCACACAAACTTTAGAGCTTTTGTGCAAAGTGGTTGCCAGGTATGGGCACAATTCCATTTCAATGGATCTGAGTCAATTACGTAGACATCAAGTGAGCAGCGAGTCAAATCAAATCCATTTCTACTTACATGCCATTGATAAGCAATTCAATTCCAGATCAATTCCAATTCAACTTCCTGAGTCAGATCCAATACCAACCAAGTCACTGCCATGGTTCAATACAATTCAAATCATTACCATATTTTGTATTTGCTATTTCAAGTCATTTCCATTCAATTAATTTCAGTTTCTCATTCTGATAATCAATTCCAATTCAGTAACTTGCTGCTGATCAAGTCTTAGTTCCAGTCCATTCCCAGTTGATTCAGGAAATACTTTGATCAATTCCATTCAATTCCAGCCAATTTTTCCAAGGTCCGGCTAATTTCAGGTAAATTCTGACAAAGTTTAGGGTATTGCCGAAAATTTATACGATTTTGGTGAATTTTTGGGCTGAAATCGGATGAATTGATTTGGATATTGCTGAATTGGCCTGAATTTCAGGTTGAATCAAATCAGGTCAAAACAAGGAATTTTAAGTCAAATAAAAATCAAATCAAATCTAGGCAATGACAATCCAATGGATGACTTGGCAAGTCAACTCAACCTGCGCACATCATGAGTGAATTAATGGTCATGAAGTCAATTCCTACCAAGTCAGTTTCTAATTTCGGCAAATACCCAAGTCAAGTCAAAATCAAGTAAAGCAAAATTGAAGATTAATAAATTTAATTCCATGAATCGTAACCTGGAATTGTTCAACGGAGAATCAATTCCACGAAGTCCACAAAAGTGGAATTGAGTCAATTAATTCCAAGTCAGGAATAGAATTGCGCCTATTACTGGTGGTTACATAAGCAAAATGCCCAGTACTAGCAATAACGATCAGCAACTGGAATCATAATTAAAATGATGAGTTGTGATTGTGCAGAAGGTTGTGCAAAAGCTCTTGGTTTGTGGTGTTCTGCTGTATTGATGATTTGTTAAACGAATATTTTCATGTATGCATAGCACCATTGATTATTATTAAATCAAAAGGTGCAATGCAACACGGGAATCATAGAACACAAAATAGGCTATTAAATGAAAAACCACAACTTCCATTGCACCAACTATCTTAAATGCCTAAACCGAATGCAAATGTTAGCAAGCTTGCCTGATAGTTATATTTTACCGGTTCAAAGGAGTGCATCGCCGCGCATACCTACTTTTAACAATAATTGTTTGTACTTAGCCCACTGCCTTGTCTGTTAGCAAGCTCAAAGCCAAATTGGCTCTTCTATAATTATCAAAACTGAGATTTTTACAGTATGGTGTGTAAGGCTGAGCATAGGAATTTCCCAACCAGTGATGGTGTTGGTGTGTCTTCAATCATCATCAATGATTGGCATTTAACCAATTGACTCAACTGACTCTTTCATTCAAATCTTCTATATTCATTGTATACCCTATTATTTTATGGATTTAAATTCGTAAGTTAATAAAACTGGATGAAGGGCTATGGAAAATATGACCTTCAGACATCAAAGTACATCAGAATGATTAGATCCGACATTAGTTCTAATCAATAATCCGGGAAATTATTAGCAATTGTTTCACTAAAAGACTAGACCCATAAACTAACACCGAAGAGTGGTGCGTGCATGTCTTCCAATTAATGGGCAAACATATGCAATCCACACTTCAACTAATGATTCTTTCCTGCTTTTTAGTACACTCTTGTCACTCAGACTAAAAAACAGAGAAAATTGTTTTCGAAAACGTTCACTATCGATTGTGGGAATGAGTTGGGCTTTACAAGTGTTCTGTGTTATGCTCGTTGATCTAATCAGTACAGCCCATTTCAATGTGGAGCATTATTGGCCTCATTCCAGGATTCAGCCTGCTTCTAAGGCAGTACTTGCAGACCTAATAAGCAGCTGACAGTTTACTTTCTATGTAAGACCTTTCCTATTTTTTTGTGGAGTCATGGCCTCTTCCATGAACTACGGATGCTTTGCTACTTGAAAAATGGAGGAGGTGGAGAAGTGTAAGGATTTTTGTTAAGGAATGGTGTGGTTGAATGAATTACATAGCTATTTTATAAAGGAGGTGGGAAATGGAGTAGCTAGGTGCAAAAGATTTTTTTACAGAAAATATCTTCTAATTAATACGAAAATAGAAAGTACAGTTTCTAGTTCCATAGAAATATGTGGAGGAAGATGGTAGGAGTTAAATGGAGACGGGGTAGGTAATGATATGGTATATTTAAAGAGAGGGTTTAGAGGATGGTGCAGTGATAGTGGTAGGGGGCTTGGGATGATAGTATGACACGAGAAGGGGAAGAGGCAAGATTCTTCAATGAAAAGTACATAATTTCTTTCTTTTGTAACACGTGTTAGACATTGTTAAAAGTAACGTTTTTGGTAGGTATCCTAAAATCTTCTAAAAGCCAAGTTGCCTAAATATATTTGTGCATGCAGTACCATTCTCTATGTTGGTTAAATGGCCACTTTGAGAAATGCAAAGATTATCCAATAGCATTTGCTAGGCATGATTTTTTTGCACATTTATAACACTTTATCTATTCCATACACTTTCACGGCCTTTATGTTTCATGTTTGGTGCAGTGGCGACCCGGACCACACTATGACTGAGTGAAGTTGGCATCAATGACATAGCTGTCAACATGCCATTAAGCCTCAGTACTCTCCCCTTATGTTTACAGTGGCCTACTTATAGATAACATCCTCATCTATTCATCCATTTTTTCTCGCAAGATGGTGGCGATGAATCTACTTTTTGAAGCACTGCCTCGCCACTGCCTTGCAGAAAAAACCATAGATGAGAACTTACAGTTAACCATTAGTAGGTCACTGTAAATAAGTCGCCATAAATTTGAGTGATAACGCAAGTGATAAATGTATTAAAAATCAAGCCAAGTGAAGGTTATTAGAATGCTTTTTAAATATTTTTTGAAGTGGAAATTAAACCAACAGACACTTTGAAAAGTATAAAAAAGCCTAATTTTGAGTTGGCTATTAGAAGTGTGTCAGCTACCTAATAAAAAAGTAAATCTTACTTTCACGACACATAGACTGTGCAATGAAAGATAGGAATTGTAATATTGTGTAGGGCACCTCAAATAATTTTTAGTTACTTTTATTTTACTTTATAGGTGTTTACCGACAATTTCCAAAATGATAACTTTCATGTTGAACATATTAGGCCGAAAATTGGATAAAATATAGAATACGCTCCACGATATTAATTTGTTGTTTTCTGTTCAATACAGTTAACTGCAAAGATTGTCCGAAAAAGTTGCCTGATAAGCGTTCTGATGTTACAAAGCATCTCGCACTGAAGCAGAGTTATGATCGCCGACAATCAAACAATGACGTACGCAAAATACCACGATGTCGTAAATCTAGAAATTTCAATATAAAGCAAAATGAGCGCAATGTAACTAGTAGACAAGGTGGTTGTCTCCAAAGAGGTAGAACACTAGAGGAATTAGATAAAAAGCATGAGCCTTCGGATAGAAAATTCTCAAAAATGCACCAAGGTAAGTTTATTTCAGATACATTCAGCCTTGTTTCATTTTGATTTGCACCAATTTGTGGTTATGACGCTCAAAATGTTCTGGTACAAATATCCTTGCTTAGGCCCAAGAAAAATATATTTCTCTGGGGAAACTTTTTTTTATTTCCGATGTAGGCTAAGAAATAATTTACGCCTCATACTCCAATTTACGCCAATAATTTTCACGAATGACCACCTACAGACCTATTTGTTACTTGACGTCAATTATTAAGATTCTTCAAGTAGCCTATACACTCCAATTACCATTAACACCAAACTTAATCACTTTATGAATTATGTGCAAGGACAATGTTTTGAAGAAATGATGCTTTATTATATTGTTAGGTAGCCAAAAAACGAAACTCATTCTCCTTAACTGAAAATTGGATTTAACTTTAAAAGTACCTATTTATCCAAAGGAAAGAATAAACACTCATGCCACATGATCATTTACCTCAACAAAACATAAAAATATAATCCCTATCCTTCTTACTTTTCAAACTTTGCTTCTCTTTATGCGAGAAGCAATTTTTCCCTTTATGTAGCTAAATCACAACTTTTCCCCGAACTGGCTGAGCAAACAAAAGGAGTGAGATTGAATACTTGACTGTATTTTGCATGTATCTGTTTGTGAGTTTATCTGTTTGGGACACAACAATGTGTGCCATTATTTTGTTCTGATTTAGTTGAACTTGAGAAAATAGCCCTGAATCCAAAGATGAAGTTCCTGTCTAAATATTTTCGGAGTTATGCGGGAAATATTTGAAGAGATTCAAGGGGTAAACCACTGGGAAGAACAGTTAGCAGAATAATGGGAAGAAATCATTTAAAAAATAGTCACTACAATAAGTAGATGCTCGGCTAAGTTCAGCACAGGGTGGAAATTATATAAGTAACTTGCTTCGCTCGCTACGTTGGCATCATCTCGCTTTGCTTGAGGAGGTTTGCAAGAAAAAAACCATAACGTCATGAACAAACATCAGGAGGGTAAAAAGAATTGACGTTATTTTTGCTATTTTTCGCGGAATTGAGGATCAAAATATCACGTTACAGTGATAAAAATAGGCCAAAGAGAAGCGCAATTTAATTATATTTCATGTGGTTCTACTCCCATATGTGTTGGTGCCTTGGTTCAAAAGGAGTATAAATAGAAATGGATGATGCACGGAACATCCACCCAAAAGTTAACAGTTAATTTTGAGGAGAATCAAAGCGTGACTTGAAACAAATTGAGCGAAGAAGCACAGGAAACAAATGTTGGGTGAGCATTCCATGAAAGAACAACCCTTTCAAAAAAAATGAAAGCGGAGCTTGGCACAAACACATCATACGTTTTTAATTATATATGTAATGTAATGTATTATCTTGATCTGTCGCGCAATTGTGATCTTCAAAACTCACTTATCTAAACCTTTTTTCCGTATTTGTAAATTTAGTGTGGGAATGCAGTACAACTTACTTGATGTTTATTTTACAACATCCTAGCTGCTAATGTTATAATGTTATTTATGGAAGCGTTTGAGAGAAAATTGTGAAAACGTACTGTTCTTCAATTCATTGCAAAATTAAGGAAAGGTTTTGCTGAAGACATTACAAAGATCCTAAACTACTATTGTTATTTCAGTACACAATAACAATTAACGATTTTTCTCCTGAGGTAGATAAAATTAATTACAAGCAGAAGTCACGAATCCAAATATCAAATGGAGATAATGTTTTACTAACTGGATGACGTCCATGTGGAATGGCTGCTTAAACTTTGTTGTAAATCAGCATCAAGTACATTTTTATGTGCCTTTACTGGTTGCTATACTTTATGATGAAGGGCAAGGTGGTTATATTTTAAAATTATACATTTATGTGGTTTCATGAGTGAGTAAAGTTTCTTTACATGGGTGGTTATTGTTCAGCTTTGGTCTTTTCATAAGCCTAACTGAATCACGAGAGTACACACATTTTCACAAGTCTGTTCTTAGTGGTAAACGACTAAGAAAAGAATTATGCCATCAAAAAATAATTAAATCTCAACAAAACTAAAGAGCACAGGCCGAGTCCTCCATTATCACACTGAAAGAAAAAAACAATAATTTCGACACACACATAGTACAATGAGTCGAAATGATGTACTCATTTTTTTCAATAAATCCAGTGCTCAAGAGAATAAAGGAGAAATTGGCCTCTACTATTCAATTTTAACAATGGAAATCTGCGCACGTAAGTTTGTAGCTAAGTATAAATTTTCCACGAACCTCAATTCACATGAATTAAAAAACCAATCTAATTACAGTTCGGAAAAAACATTCAAAGTGAGAATTCTAGAAAATGACAAGGAGGTGTAAATGTATAAAAGCTACGAACCTCTGTCAGTTTCCAGGAGTGTGATGCTTTGAAAGAAAACAATAAAGACAAATATCGTCAAGTTCTCCTTAGGCCTAACTAATAACAGTCGACAGGACGACGAAATACAGAATGTTTTCAGTATACAAGAATTGCATACTGTGACCTTGGACGAACTACTTAATGGACATTTTACTTAGCATAGCCCCTACGGAAGTAAAATATTCTGAGACAGCCAGTGCCACCAACTGGCACAGTTGGACTTAAATTAATCTAGTATCTGCTTTCAACGATTTACCACCAGAGGGTGCTGTCGTCAAGTAGGCATTACTAAAACTTAATGCCCTTTTCGGCGAAGGAAAGCCCCGCTAAAACAATAAGCAACAATGTAAAAACCCATTGTTGCCGGGAAAGCCCGCACTTTCATCTGAAGGCGGGAAAAGTGCGGGCATTCCCTAGGGAATGCCCGGGGTTTGAAAAACAGCTTATTTTAACAAAACAAAACAAAAAACACGTTTCAAGTAGCAAAGAACTACATTACTATGCCGTTACGTTTATAAAAGATTACGTAATGATTGTAAAATGGGAACAGTTTTTAATCATCAAATGTTTGACCGGGTTTTCATTTGTAACACTCCGGCCTGATACATTTGCTACGACGTTCAAAATACCGATTTTTGCTTGTATACCACGGCTACTTTTCTTGTAGTATCGTAAGGATTTCAAGTTACGGTGGCCAGTTGTTTGCACAATGAGCTGCTCTTCTACGTTGGGTCGATATTCAAAGTTGTTGCTGACACGAATGTTGTGATTGCTTAATTAGCCATCCAACTTACCAATTGGCATCTGTTGCAACATTTTTGACGATGTTGCCCGAAACACTTTTACCCACGGGGCAGTTGTAGTACAAAATGTAATTCTTTTTGGGGCAAACATACACAACCTTAGTATTTGCATGTTTGGGCCATTGATTTTGATACAGTCTGTGCACGTTGACAGGACAACGAGAAGGATTGTCGGGAAGAGAAAATGCCTTGACTCTCTTTGGTTGGACTTTTATATGTTTTAAATTAATAAGCACAAGTCATGTAAGTTATATAAAGGAAAGAGGAAAACAAGTCAAACAGCAAAAATATTACACTAGAATTAACATAGTACAGTGAGCCACCTTTGGAGTGGCATGATCCGAATTCAAACTAGCAACCCAATTCGTCTCCAGATCACTGACAAAGCTGTTCGGCTTGTTTTCTTCTTTCCTTTTATATGTTTTAACCCACGTTGATTTATTTTTTAAACGTTTAATATGTATTCAAGGTATTCTCGCCCATTTTAATTTGACCTGCTGATAAGGCATTTTGATCATCAGTAGCCTACCAAGAATTTTACTTTCCCGCAACACGTTCAACTATTTTCGAATATTTACGAATAATGCAAAACAATGGCCCGTTATTTCAAGAACGTAACAATACCACGTTCTTTCAATGCGTAGAACGTCTGCCAACAATAGCCGACAATGGGGAACGAGCCCTTCGCCGTAACGGGCATTAATTCGGATAATGACCGAAAACCTTGTGCATTCCTAAACAATGGCCCTCAGGACGCTGCGCGCCCTCGGGCATTATTTAGGAATGCCCGCGGTTTTCGGTCATTATCCTTTACAAAATGAAAATTGAAAGAATACTAAATTATCGCTGAAAAAATACTATAAGTAAGATTAGGACGTTAAAATAATTTTAAGATAGATCAAAACTGGCTGACATGATTGAATTTTCCTACTGACTTCTCTGAACATTGAAAAAACAAGTTAAAATACGAACTAACTGGGTGTAGATACTAAAAAAAGTGCAAATATTCAAAAACGGGTGATGATATTAAAAAAAAAGTTAGGATGAGATTTTGATTTTGGCATAGTTCTGAGGTAACCTACTGCAAACTAGTTAGTTAAGTTTACTACTAGAACGAATACTTTAAAATAGGACTCAAATTTCTGAAGAATAATAAGGCAATGTTAGTAAAAAAGACACAAGTATTAAAATTCATAACAATGTTGTAGTTACATCGAAATTAACTTCAGTTCCTGGAAGACTTCCTTATATTCCCTCATTTTCATTCAGTCAGCATCTTAAAAATTAACGTATTTCACGATGCAGCCATCATTAAAACTAATTGTGGCTTTTTGCCTTCTGAATTTATCTTCTTGTTATTGTAGCTGAAAGTACACGCACTGTTTGCTCTTAACATCTTAAATATTTATTTTGCGTGTTTTCCATCTGATGATAAGATGCATCTTACATTCGATTGAATCTTAAATGAAACAAGTCTGAAAACAGGACTCATCTTAAACTGGTAGGATCTTAAATCTTCAAAGCACATATCCATTCCATCTTAATTAAAATGGTTTTAAGATTTTCAGGAGGCTCATCAACCAAACTAACTGAATTTCAGATGCATCTTACGAATTTTAAAATGCTTAGTTTTTAGAGTGTACAGAACAATTTTAGACTTCATTGTCCATCACACTGTCTGACAAATCGCACAAGTCTGAAATTATTGAACCAAGTTATGGGTTGTGGGGTGAAGGGGTAGCTTTAAATTTGTAGTTTGCTGATGAATTGCCAAACACGTGCTTGATAGTGATGGTCAGGCGTATATGTTGAAATAGTACACATATGGTTATCTTCTGCTTCCTTGTGGTATTCCAAACAATGGATAGATGGTGTAAGGGTACACATTGATAGACAGCAGCACTCCAAGAGCAGTCGATAACCTATATTTATTTATTGTTCTCATTAAATTAGAAGAGAATTAAATTAAATTAAATTAGTAGAAGAACTTCTACATGACGAAACATTTGCAGGATTACATTTTCTCATGTTAGCATATATATGACAATCACAGTCTTCATTTTTCTCCAACATGCTTCTATTACTTTTGTAGTTCAGTTACCAGTTCATAAAACGATTGTGTTAATAAAAATAACAAATTTAATTATTAGTTAAATATTTGTCACAACAAATCGTTTACACAGCCGGTCTCTTCAATATTGAATCATAACTACTGAGTCAGGTAAAACTTGTGGCTGATCCAATGAGTAAGTAGCAAAGAAGAAAGACGTACCCAGCAAGAGTCAAAGCAAGGAGCAAGCATCAATCACAAACAAAGTGACCCAACAGAAATGTTGCTAACCCTGGAGAGCGATAGCCTGTTCGTTGTACTGCATTATGAATCAGCATCTCAAACAAAGACAAAGTTGCTAAACGTAACCACAAAACAGACCAAGTTTACAAAATACTCCAGCAACTAGATAACCATATTAAATTAAAATAAAAGCCTACAAACATGATACACAAACTCAATAAAAACAAATAGAATATCAATGGCATGACGCATTATAGAGGAAAACTGAAGAACAGCTTTTTTCAACAATACCAACAACCACTTGGTAACACTAATTAATTCTCGCTTCATCACTCAGTTGTTGGCAGAGCTTAGCCTAGCCTATAATGTACATTGAATTACAAAATGTTGGTTCGTTGGATGATCCGTTGATTGGTTGCACTTTTGTAGTCTGGGTGGAGCCCAAACTAAAGGGCAGATTTCTATGAAATTTACCACATTGCTTGATAGCTCAAAAAGTTTTGCTGATCTCGAATTTGCCGTAAATTGATCAGTTATAATCCACGAAATTACGATTTTTATAATTTATCTATCTAACACTCGCTGTTGTAAATTTGGAATCCTGAATAGTTAAAGAATTTCAGCAAAGCATACATTGTTCTACTGGTAATCAAGTGAACTTTTAAAAACGGTCAAAATCAATCATCGTTGCTTCTTTATAGCTAAAAATCTTTTTCGACGTAACTCAATGAAATAACGTTTCATTATCGCATTCAAGCTATTAGAGAAAGGGAGCAAATGGAAACCACAAAAGGGTTTGTAAACAACTGACATTCGTTTCTTGTGAAAAACACTGCTTGCAGGAATTCACCCTACATTGCGATCAAACCAGGTGTTTACACTCTCAACGAAAATCCCAAGTGTATAGCCTAAAATCGCTGCAGTATCAGGAAGCTGTTTATACAGAACTGAAGCAAAAAGCATAAGATGTCTTTACACCATAACACGGAACAGTATGACGGGTTCGTATATTAATTTCTGGTTGCTATGGAAACAGCGGATTTTAAGCCTATCCACAGGTCCGTGAGCAACATGTGAGCGGTGCTATTCATGAATAAACTCTCAATCCAGCATTGCGAGAAAGAATACGCTTAACCTCGAATGCAATAGTCCTAATATTCTCTCTGCTGTTAACACTAAAAATTAGGCCTAAAAGTTCTGAACACTTTAGATTTATTTAAATGCTATCTTGCCACCAAAGCCAACATCGATTGATCTACAATTGTGACAATTCCAACTTTAAAAAAATTAGTGTTAGCAGGTGGAGTACAATGTGCCAGAGGTGTGCGATTCAACATTGTAGTAGGAGGCGGCAGTGAGCCGCGGATCTAATGAATCTTTTGTTTATTGTAAAGTACTCTCGTTACTGATGATTGTTTGGCTTGAGTTAAATGCTTTATTATTAATATTATGACTCTAGGAAAGATACTCTGCAATAATTAGAAACAATGCAAGCAATATTGGCGGTGGCGTGCTCTTTGCTAGCCTAAGCATGGTGGCTAACGTCGCATTTTTACTTTAGGTAGCAGCGATGGTAGAAAAGGCTGCAAATATAGAAACAGAAACTGAAAGTGCCTGCAAAAGAAAGAGTCTTAAAATGAATATGAAACGTAGTTTATGCCTACCTAAAAAATACTAAAATGTGAAAAAGACCAGCAAAGAACTTCACCACAAACGGCAAAAAGCTGAAACGTAGCCAACCGAGTAATGAACCCAAATTTATAGGGAACATTGGCATGTATTGCAGTCATTAAAATGCGAGTAAGTACAAAATTAAAATATATTTTTGTCCGCTCCGGCTACAATAGGCCCAAAGCCTGTTTCCTAGTTAAAGTAAAATAAAATAGTTCTATTGCACGAAGTGTGTTAAAGTCATGATTAATAGGTATGTGAAAACTACACGTAATCAATAAGTGCACAATAATATGTGTAGAAAGGCTGTAATCTTAAACAAATCTGAAGCTTCTTTTGCATGCATTTTTTTTACAAATCTGCGCTTTTACAGCGTTACGTTTTTGTTACAGGCTTACACCGGTACTTCAGAAAATTACGCGGATTTTTAGTTTTAAATGTGGTTTTTTGTTCCTGGAGATGTTATACACAAATGGATAATGAGGTTTAAAATAAATGAGTATTAGACATTTGAATCTGAGGTAATAGAATTTTTAAGTAAATGATATAAATATGATTTCAGATAACTGAGATAAACAAAGATGAGAAAAACTTAATTTGAACCAAATGAGAAAATCAATCTTAGACATAAATTCGTTAAACAAGATAAATTGGATCTGAGGTAAACAAGACATACAAGACTTAAGATAAACGAGATAAACAAGGTTTCAGATAAATTCTATAAACTAGATTTTAGAACAATGAGAGAAACTGTATTTGACCTAAATGAAACAAACGTGATGCACGTGTTTAACTAGATAGAAGATATATGACAAACAACATTTCATTTAGTTTATGAAATATAAATGAGAGCTGAGATAAGAGTTAAACAAGTTTTGAAATTAATAAGATAAGCCATTTTTGAGATATTGGAATAAAAGATGCTGGAAAGGGTGAATTGAGATTTATGAGATCGACGATAAACGAAGCAAATTACGACATACGTAACGTAAACTACAGAAACGATATTAGCGATAAAAGAGATTTGAGACAAATTCGATGAACGAGACTTTGCAATAAATGATGATTTAGTTAAAACAGATTAACTTTATTTTAGATAAATAAGATAAACGAGATTTCAGATAAGTAGATAATTAAATAAATTAGGTGAAAAATGTATGAGGTAAATGGGGTGAACAAAATTTTAGCATAATAAAAATATACGAGATTGTGAAGGTCTAACATTAATCTCGATATGCACCAAATTTGTATTTTGATAGTTATGGTAATTTAACAAAAGGACTCAACAAAGTTTCGCAATACTCCCAAATCTTACAATTCCTGACTACACAGAATGTTCTTTACATTTCAACGAACAGGAAACACAATTGATAATATGCTTCATATGTTATTCTTAGTTTTAAATATTCCTTTTTTTAAAGCCTAGAAAAGCATTGCTTATTACACATTAGAAAAAGTCAAACACAGTTTGAAGAACTTGTTTTTTTCCCACCATCAAATTTGTATTGACTACAGTTAGCACGTCATGGTTGTTTTCTTTTTAAGTAATGTATTAAGCTCAAATAACTTTCTAAAGGGTTAACAGTTTATAAATACCTACAATCTAAACTACAATATATTTAGGTTGGTTCGATCTCTAGGGCAAGGAAAATCTGAACAGCACCAACAAGTAATATCTGTAACCTGTGGTAGACCAATTTACCGACTGACGTCTTTAAAAATTTTAACTCAGTATAAAACTGACAACTGGGGACAGCTCATTCATTCTACATCAAATAATGACTGCAGTCATTTACGTGGCCCAAACAGAAACTATTGTTCTCCGTAAAAATATGCATGCAGCGGACATTAGAAAACAAAGTGGCCAATACCACGTTCGGACACATGTAAGATACCACCCTTTAATCTTCAAATTGCTAGTCATCCTCACCCAGAAAGAATATGAACTTCGAGTAAAATTGAAAATGCTACAATGTTTTTTAATTTTGCTAGAAAATTTAGGGTATAATAATTACTAGTAATGCTCTGATTGTTTAGCATGATAAAAAAGTAAGTAGTGATTTATGTTTTTGTACCAAAGTGACGCCTTTAATTTCCAACAGGATTGTGTGGTTTCAATCTCATGTAGTTATTTTGCAAAACACGCACTAAACTTTTTCACCAAACTAGATATTTCAAGTTTTAGTATGATTATGTAATGAATGGTGTACGTAGTGGACTAAGCTAACAGTGTGTGTCAGTTGACAAACAAAGCTGCATTAAGACCCTCCACCACCTTTGAGTCCAATCACCCCTTTTTTTTCTAAAGTGGTGAAACCTCAATTTCCAGCACCATTCTGGAGTAAATAGTCCATCAAATAAACTCAGCCAGTAATAAACTAAAGTTTAATAGTGACCAAACTGTAATAATAAATCTGATTCACAGACTGCTGTGTAGCTAACATGTGCTAAATTATGGTCATTTACCAATACTGCGATCGTTATTATAGTTTATTATAGTAAAAAATGGAAAGCATTTGTGCTCATTGATCACTAAATTCAACTATATGACACGATGAAATTATGAATTATTAAATTATACAATATGCTGGTAAAATAACTACCCAGCCTGTCGAATTTCTCTAGATTTCAAAATGGTAATTTCATATTCATATTGCAGATGGAGCGGCTCACGAAAGCAGTGACACTACTACTGACTGTGGGTAGCTTTACTGCAGACATGGTTTTTGCAGGGACTGTTGAAACAACTTAATGAACAATTAAGGTTTCGTTATTCTCAAAATTAGAGGGGATGTTCGAACCGTTTTCTGTCCTTAAATACATATATTATTTAAAAGGTTTATATGATCCGCCAATTCTGTGGATGTTTATAAGAAGTAATATGTAAAGTTTTTCATTGTCATAGTTGACATCTAATTCGAAAATTGCAAGGCCTTCCACAGTGAAAAAATTCCAATTCAAACAATTATTGAATTTTGATATTCAATTTTGATATTCAATTTGGAGTAAAAGTTAACCTCTACTTGTCTTTGGGAACTCCGACTAACCATTTACAGGCTATGATTGAATTGCCCTTCATATTTTATAGCTCTACCTACCTTATTTACAGCATTCTCTTCGTAAAAATGTTTAGAATCAGGATCAGGTATTATTGTTAAATTTAACCGTCAGTGATTTGTTAGAGAAACCTTAACTGTTTGTTAGCTTCCACAATTTTTTTAATTGCTTTTTCTCTGTGTTCAAATGTATAGAATTAGTCTCACTTAGTGAAAGCAAACGTAAGCTTTTTTGAAAAGTTATTGGCAAAAAGTAGTTTTATCCCCTTGTAGAAATATAATTAAACTGCTACTCGACATGTTCGAAAACAATTTTTTCTTACATATTGTATTAAAAATTATATTTCATTGTCACAGGTATTTATTATCTTAGAATACACCAATTGTTTTAGTAAACAAGTTGTTATACCACAGTACTTGTATATTTTCTTGTTTATTAAGGAAAATGTGTTGATGAGCGTGACTGTTCTGATAACGTTTGCCAGCAATTGGGAAGAATAAGTGCTTGCAGAGATGGAAGATGTGCCTGCATTGGTAAGCAGGCTGTATCATAATCTACAACAGTATAGAGTTTATGGACCTAGCAAAGAGGTATTCTTACTAATTTGGTATAATGCTTTTTGTGGCCATACTTTAGCTGCATAGAAATCTGCCTTGAAGTCGACTCAATACAATTGAAAAAATAGCTAATATATTTGTAAATTGAATGTATTACAGGGAAACATTACAGCATTCAGTTTTTAGGTAGAATAGCATAGAATACCGCTTTACATGATGTCAGATCGTAGTATGTAGATCTGTACTACAAAATGAAAGCTTTTTAATATGATTGACTTTATTTAATTTCACTACTCCATCAAAGAAAAATACTTATCAAACATATTCTAATACTAGAGAAAATTATTGACCCTGAAATTCAAATATCTTTGGATGTATTTTATCACAGAAAATGTAGTAGTGAAAGAGCACTAACAATTAATACAAACGTCGTAAACCTTAACAAATTCGGAAATTTTCACAGAAACTAATACGAATTTGCAACAAATTACGCATGGTTACATCCTGTTGGCATATTACTATTACACCAACTTTAGACTTATGTTCTGTACTATAACTAACACGTCCCTTCATTCCCCATTGCATCATAGACTACACATGCACATAGATTCATGTACAAAATGAATTTCATAATAAATCTGTCTGGATCTCACACTATGTGTAGAATGGTCTCTTTCTGGCCGCGTTAGGAAAAAAATTAAACATTGGAATGTTATTCGATGTAGCTTGTTATTAGAGGTCCTCACGAAATTGCAGTTCAATGCCATTATTTTTATTTGTGTACGTATATTGTTTCTCATTGTACCATTTTATGCTACATCACTTAATTAAAAAAGAAATAAGACATTATTTCGAAGAATAGTATTATCTAGGTAAAAATGTTTCCTTCATTTCTTATTCTGCAGGATGCTCAAAAGAAAATGTAGATGAATGCACGTGCGATGGCAATACTATAGCAAGGTGTATCGAAGGTATTTGCATATGTGATGGTAAGTTCTTTGGATTAACTTTAAGCAAATAGTAATTCGTGAGATTTAAAGCAACCTTTTACTTAATTGCAGAACACTGCACATTTAAAAATATGTAAATATCAATTTTTGGAATAACATGGCTTTAAAAATCTCTTTAAAAAATTTTGTGTCGGCTAGTTAATTTAAAAATTTTCTTTCATTTTGCCTTTCATATAGATGTTTCATAACACTAAATTCGAATAAGTGTTTAGTGATTATTTTTTCTCAGTAAAATTTCACCTACCAAAATCAATTTAAATTGGACCTAAAATGACCTGAAGTTTCAATCAATACAATTGTTTGTTGTAGTTGTAAGAAACAATGAGACTAATGCGTAAAGATACGTATTTTTTTCCGAATCTGGTTAAAGAAAAATTTGAACTGTGTTAAATTTGTTTATTTTGGCCTACTTTTGGATTAAAGTTGTCAGTTTTTTTGTATTCATTATCGTTCTTCTACAGGTGTAATGCATGCATGCAAGCCGCTTGTAATCATAAAAAAAATATTAATTGTGTATCGACCGTTATCCAGGACATACTAGTAGTTGTTTACACCCAATTTACACGGTCATTAGCAAACCGCAGTTGTTTACACCCAATTTATACGGTTATTAGTATACCAAAAATTATCCCCCAAATTTTCTTGAGCACACGAATAACTCTAATTTTATATCTTTTCAGATATGTGAATTCGAACCCTCTGTTTTGTTACATCTGCTGTATCATTCATGTTACCAGCTATCGCCAGCAATGCTGTTGCGAAAGTTTGGTGATTTCAGAAGAGTAAAACTATTACCGAGGAATCTGAATCGTGACTATTTATTGCATCTAAAACAAAAGACCATTTTGTTTAGACCTCATATATTTAGATGTGACCTAGAAAAAATGTTGCAAAAAACTTCTCAACCATCAGACCATCAAGTTCTGAGCATTGATTTTTGCTGGTTCAAATTTACAATTTAGAAGATCTACAAGAACTTGTAAGAAATGTCATGAATGATTAGTATAGCTTCATGCTGTAACGCTACAACGCTTATTGCTACAACACTCTGTAGTACTGGTTTTTATTTTACAAAATTACTTGTACAGTCGCTGGTGTGTACGTTTCCAATTTGCCGAACACAATTTACCAAGTAAATTGGGTCGCTGGTGTGTACATTTCTAATTTGCCGAACACAATATACCAAGTAAATTGGTTTGCTTGTGTGTACGTTTCCAATTTTCCGAACACAATTTACCAAGTAAATTGAAACATTTAGATATCTTTGTGCCTGTGCATATACGTACATTCTGATAGATATTTTTCCTGAAAGTTTCCAAGAAATGCTGATAGTATCATTTACTATCGCAAAGTCATCGGCCATTAACTTTCCAGTTACTGGTATAATAGCTGGACCTACTACAGACACTGAATACTTCTGTAAGTTTAGGATACAAACTTTTTTCACAAAGTTGGTGTTTTGGCTTTACATACGAAAACTGATGAAGTAATAATCTCAGTGTTGCAACTTCTTTAAGTTTTCCCTTCACTCATGGTTTCTGATGCTGGATAAAAGTTTAACATCCTCTTGATGTGCAGTTCTTATATGTTTATTCACTCTATTATATTAGTGATGGAAATTAATTTTCCATATTTATCCAAAGCCACATAACTAAATTAGTGTTTTTTATGCCTCATGGTATACAAGCAAAGATTAATTATTATTGAAGAGCATGAACAACCTTATGCTTTTGGATAACTTCTACAATGTTGAACAGATCAAAGTACAAAGTGAACCTGAAGTTTTAAACTCTTACAGCAAACCATATGCTACAACAACCGTCTACCTTTAGTTCCATACCTTTAGTGCCAGTTTCTATTACAAAATTTGGCTACACCTAAGAAGACAATTTAACATGTCTTGTTAACCAATATTGCTTTGCTCAAAAACAAACCTGTGACAATTGCCTATTTACATCGTTCATGATATGTTAAATCTCATAACATTATCTTTCACAGTACGGGACTGTTTAAATTGATTAGGGTAAATTCTTCTTTAGCGCTACCTTACATGATGATTCAAATAAACCATGGATTTTATTTGTTATTATTGAATACTATCTTTTAAATCTTTATTTGCTGAAAAACCCTATGACATAAATGTACTGGTTAAAGAATATTTGTTAACTTTCCTCAACTAACACAAAGATGCACTTTATAAGTAAAGATAATCATTTTGACACTTCGTGTTAAAAAAATCATATAAATCAGACTCTTAAAATTTGCATTCAGTTTTATCGTGAAATATAAGCATGATTAATTTAAGAGTGCACCTTCTTATAATAATTATTTTTTTAAATTCGTTATCTGATGTAATGGGAAATAAAATTGTAAATGGTGGTTAAATGCTTTCTGTGGGAAATTCAATAATAAAGTGATAATAACTATATTAATTAATGATTACTGAAAACATTAGTGAAAATTAAAAACTCTTTAAAATGGAGCTAAAAGGTGTTTCTCTCAGCTAAAACAAGGATGTTTTTTAAAGATTCATAATTCAAATTAGTAAATAATCTGAATTTTGCAAGCATTTGAGTCGCACGAATGCCAGCTAAACTGCTTTGCACGAAACAACAGACAAACATTATTCATTGCAGTTTAATTATTAACTAATTGTTATAAATTCACTAATATTCTTGAGCTTTGTTGAATTGTGGCTAATATTGTTGTTTGAGAAAACTTTGTCTTCTGCAGCTTACCAAGGTGATGCTCCATTCATGCACCGTCCCATGTATATTTCTTAAATATAAACAAATATCGGAAAATTATATTATAACGAAAAGAGGAAAACAAGCCAAACATAGAAAAAATGTTCAGTAGGAAAGTCACAGAATTAACTAAGGGTTCCAGGTAACAGTCGTGACTAGGGCTCCAATTAACCGAGAATGCTTGCGGCCACACATAATGGAGTGGGAATGCAAATTAATATGAAAGTCCGCAGACGGATTAAATAAATATACTCAAATCGACGTCAATTATGTAAAGGAAAAAGAAAAACAAATCAAACAGAGAAAATCATAGACCGGAAATAATGAAGTAGACTAAACTACCTTTATGCACTTACGTTTCTTCGAAGTGGCATGACCTCTATTCAAAGGTAAACGCATTCCGTCCCTAGATAATTGTTATAGAGAATTCATCGATATGGTCATTTCTCCACTGGCATAAAAATGACTCATTATTAAAGTCACAGCAGTTACTAGGTCTACATTCGACCTAGAATGCTAGCAGCCATACATATTACATAATGGAAAGCTAATACGAATAAACACAAAAGCTTAACAAAGGTTTAAATACATATACACGAATCACTGCTAATTGTATAAGGTAAAGAGGAAAAATCAAACAGGCAAAAATCATACACTATAGGAACTCAGTATAGTAAGCACCCTATATGCATTTACGTGGCATCACCCGGATTCAAACTATGGCAACCCAGTCCATCCCCAGATCACTGGCATAGTGTCGTCATTACTAACCCTTTCCTTTATATAATTCACAGTGATTTGTACTTATTTATTTGTATTTCCTCTCCATAACCTGTGGTCACAAGCGTTCTCCGTCGAATGGAGCCCTAGTCACTGCTATGATCCTTAATAACGGGGTTAGTGAGTCAATTATTTCAGTGTAGGAGATACCATATCAATGAAGGTGTTATGTAAGCACTCAGGTACGCATTTGATTGTCAGTTCGAATCTGGGTCATACCACTCCGACGAAACCAAGTACATAAATGTGAATTACTGGACCAAATTATTTCTTGTTACAATTTTGGCTGTTTGGCTTTTTTTCCTCTTTCCTCACACTAACTTTGTCTAAATTTAGTGTGTCATCTAAGTTTTCATAGTTTGCGGCGGTTGCAGTAATTTAGGACCACAATTGGCAAACAATTCAACGGGCTTTCAGAATCCTACATTGAAAAAATTAATAAGTCATTCAGTCACGTTCCCCCCAAAAAACTATTATTTAAATGGATTATTCATAACAATATTCATAACATAAACTTATACATGATTATTCATGTGTATGTTAACACAACTAAAGTTTTTGTCCTTATCAAGAATGGTTGTATTAATTTAAATCAAAATGATTTATAAATAAAATTATTTAATCAGTGATTATTACCTATTAAATCATGAATTAAAAACCTTAATTTAAATCAACTTCAGAAAGACTTAAGTTTTTTTGGAGTATCAAATATAAATGATTAAAAAAATAAATTATCGCAGTAAACACTAGCAGTAGAGGTATAGCAATCCTGCCTAACACGGAAGTGATGTCACAGGTATAATGATGTCACAACCCCCACAAATGATGTTGCTTTCGATACAAGATGCCGGCACCCATAGGGTGACTCCCCAAGTTGGCCGAGCCCCAAAATGGCATCCCTTTCTACGAAGTGACATCACAGGGGGTAATGACGTCACAAATGATGTCACCACAAAATGATGGTATACTATCGCTAAAAGTGATTCTGAAAGATGGTAGTTGTTCAAAAAATGGTGTCTTAAGCTAACACCAGAATGGAGTTATTTACCCCCGATAGTTGACGGCTGCGCACGATGGTGGCGCCCTCGAGTATCAGGTGTGAATGTATAAAAAGGTGAAGCCGATGATTCCGAGTCACAATCTGCAACCAAGATGTCTGGATAACTGTTCACCCCTTCAGGTCATGAAGGTACATTTCAGGGAAGATTGGAACATAAGGGTACTCTGGAACCACGTATAATGGATGAGGCTGGTTTCTTCAGGTGTGGTGACAATGTGGACTGAATGTTTGGAGCCACAGATACTGTGATCTGCGTTTACTGTGAGACACAGGTGTCACTGGGAAGCCAACCAAAACCAACTGAAGGAGCACAAAAAGAAGTATAAAGTATGTTTGCGAAGGTTACTAAATATCTTGACATAGATAAGCAATGTAGCTTTAGTCTCTTGCATTATGAACTCGAAACACTATACATCCACGTCAAAATGTTAATTGAGTAAGTAGTAAATACGACAAAATTATAAATAAAGAAATGTTATCATGTTCTATTTCGTTTTTATATCTCCTTTCCTTCTCTTTCATTTTACGAATGGAGTTTGTTAATCGGGCTAGGTGAAGACGCGCGTGGTCAGTCTCTAATTGAACGATTATACAACAACATTTTGCGAAACTGTTCCAAAGAAATGCAAGTCCTGTTACCATGCGTGCTGTTACTGAGGATTAGAACTTTGGTGTCTTACCACGCCCCTGGCTGGCGCTACCAAATCGTTGCATGCTTGTCATCAGCTGACACGTTGGTCAGCTGATCTATTGTCAATAAATATGATTGCAACTGACTAGCCAAGGTCAGTCATACAGTATTCCTTGCCAAGTGTCGATCTTTCCTCCGTAGTATGTTAGGCTTCATCGGAATCCACTTCATAATGCCGATGAATGGGATCAGGAAATGAAGCGAGCCTACAACCGACAAATGAAGATAAGCAAACCGATTTTTTTTGGAAAGGCAAATCAAAATTAAGTAAAAACGGACTTATCTTAAGCACATGTACTTTTCTCACTTCATCAGTAGTTTTCTGGGTCAGCAGGGTAGACTGGTGATAGTCCGGGAAAGGCGTGGATGCACGTGTGTGGGCAAAAGTATGTGGGCAAAAGTCTCAGAATTAAATTGGGAAGCCATCGTCGTATACGGCGAGTGAAAATGGGTGTGGCGCAAGGAATTCTAGTCAGTGATGCGAACCATTACGCACAGCTGTGTTCAAAGTCAAATGAAGCCAAGTCAAACGAAGCAAAACACTCTTAATGTAAATTCAGCGGTGAGTGGATTAAGGAAAATTTACTTAAAAAATTACCGGGAATTTATCCATGTTAGTTAAAGCATTCTGGTTTGTACTGGTGAGTTTAATTTTGTGCAACATGTCCACATTTATGCAATTTGAAGGCTATAATAGTAAAGATTATTGGTCTCAATACATTGAAAGATTAAATAACTATTTTACGGCGTATGAGGTAGACGTTACAAAATATGTACCGATGCTTTTGTCCTTGTTGAACACAGCTCATTAAAAATTAATTAAGAGTTTATGTAGTCCGGCACTCCCTAGCACTAAGACGTATGTGGATTTATGTAAGCTAATGAAAAATAGCCTCGATCCGACTCCCAATAAGATTGTGAAGCGCTATTGGTTTTGGAAACGGGATCAAGGGGAGTCCAAAAGTATTCAAGAATATAATTTCTGAGTTAAAAAACTTGTCTGAGGATTGTAATTTTGGCACATATTTAGATGATATGTTAAGAGATAAATTCACAGTTGGCATCCATGATAAGGCCACAATACGTAAGCTTTTGGGGGAAGCTGATTCAACTTGGGCAAAAGCCAAAGAGTTTACTATAGCATGGAAGCTGCGCAAAGAAGTGTTTCAGAAATTGGTATGGTGATGGTGTATAAAATGAAATTTAAAGAAAAATTTCAGCTTGATCGTAAAAATAAAATGGCTCAAAATCAAAGAAAAAATGTAAAATGTACATGCTGTGGCAAGAAAAATCATGAAAAATTTCAATGTCGTTTTAAGGACAAATTATGTTTTACCTGTGGCCTGAAGGGGCATCTCTCCTCGATTTGTAAGGGGGGGGGGGCGCGAGGAGGCCTAGAAAAGCAAATTTTGTAAAAACTATAGGCTAACCACAAGTGATTCAGAATCTGATGCTGGATCAGAGAAATCACTCTCAGGTGCATACAATTGTTACCGTAGGTGCAGTCCAAAAGGGGGCGTGGCAAACTTGGGTTAACGTAAACAATGAAGATTTATTGTTCAATGTTGATTTGGATTCTGAATGGAGTATCATTCCTGAGAAATGGTTTACAAAGCATTTGAAAGGAGTTTAATTAAAGAAAACAAACATTGTTTTGCAAGTTTATTCCAAGCAAGATTTTAAGCCCTGTGGTATAGCTCAACTTTCAGTGTGCTTTGCAGGTAAGACTTTAAATTTAGAAGAAATTGGCAATCCTATAAATAATGTGCCACTTTTTGGCCCGGAATGGATTGAGGCTTTTGGAATGGACTGAAGACAGTTGTTTAAAGTGAACCAGTGTAAGATTACTCAAAGTGTTAATGCACTGGAACAAGGTAATGTAAAATCATTGTATGAGGATGATGACCTTGTAAAAAGTTTTCCAGAATTGTTTAAATCAGGTTTAGGAAAAATTAAAGAGTTTAAGGCACGTGTTATTTTGAAGCCCAACTCTTTACCTAAATACTGTAAACCAAGACCCGTTCCCCTAGCTTTTAGAGATAAGGTTGTGAAGGAACTTTGTAGGTTAGTGGAAGCAGACATAATTTCATCCATTGAAGCAAGTCAGTGGGCAAGTCCTACAGTTTTGGTCTTTAAACCAAATGGAGATTTAAGAATTGTAGGTGACTACTCTGGGACTGTTAACCCAGAAGAAGTCACAGAATTATATCCTGTCCCCAGGGGAAAGAGTTTTTTTCAAATTTAACAGGCTGTGACAAATTCTCAAAGTTAGATTTGACAGATGCATTTTTACAAATTGAATTGGATGAAGTGTCGAAGCCTATTTAGCTATATCTACCATAAAAAGGTTGTATGTTTGGAATCGTCTTCCATTAGGATTTTCAGGCAGTCCAGGTATCTTCCAAAAGAGAATGGAAACAATATTACGGGACTGCAATAAAACCACACCTTTTGTTGATGATGTGTTGATTGCTGGAAAAAATGGGGAACACGATGACTGTTGTACTTGGTAAGCTGCAGGATAGTGGTCTTCAGTTAAGGCGAAGCAAGTGTACTATTGGCAGCAGTGAGGTAAATTATCTAGGGTTTAAGATCACTAGCAAAGGTCTTGTGACCATTTCCGATACGTTAGAGGCAATTCAAGAATGCCCGAGTCCTTGTAATCAGCAGCGTTTGCGTTCATTTTTGGGTTTTGTAAATCAATATTCAAAATTTGTGCCCAAAATAGCTTCAATCGTTTATCCACTTAACAACCAGTTGAAAAATAACAGACCTTGGTTGTGGAGCGATTTTTATGAGAAAGCGTTTCAAAAATTGAAGAGTGTTTTTTTTTAACAGCACAATGCTTGCTCATTACGATGACAAGTCACCACTGAAACAGCGGTGCGATGGATCACCCTATGGGGTGCGAGCAGAACTTTTGCACGTTTTTCCGAATGGGGAAGAATGGTCGATCACTTTTGCCTCTCAAACCTTAACTTCAGCGGAGCGGGGCTATGCTCAAATAGATAGGGAAGCTTTAGGCATTATTTTTGGTGTGAAAAGGTTTCACCAGTATGTGTATGGACGAAAATTCACTCTTTATATCAACAACCGAGTGTTAACTTGGTTTTTTAAAACCAGTTAAGGCTATTCCTGTAATAGCTGTGGCTCGTATACAAAAGATGGGCATTGTTCTTAAATGGCTATGTTTATGATATAGAACATTTTAAAGGTTCTGAAAATGTAACAGAAGA
Organism: Lithobius niger; assembly: GCA_023313725.1. NCBI lineage: Eukaryota > Metazoa > Arthropoda > Chilopoda > Lithobiomorpha > Lithobiidae > Lithobius > Lithobius niger. The sequence goes on along the minus strand of JAHWFP010223645.1, from coordinate 24,303 downwards.
TGCGTTATCAAGGTTGCCTTTAAGTAACAGCAAGCAGATGAAAATTGAGAAACACACTGTTAGGGTTATGAGTTTGAAGCAAATTGATAACATTCCTGTTTTGCCTTTACAGCTAGAGAATTGTACTAAGCAGGACCCTATTCTTTCCAAAGTATTGTTGTATCCCAGGTTGAGTTGGCCGGAAAAAGACAAGGTTGACTTAGAATTAAAGCCATTTGTAAGTAGGCAGAATGAATTAAGTGTAGAGCAAAATTGTTTATTTTGTGGGAGCCGAGCTGTAATTCCTAAAGTTTAAAGTTCACAAATTCTTAATGAACTCCATCTTGGACATAGCAGAATAGTCCGTATGAAAGCTTTGGCTTGTTCTCATGTTTGGTGGCCTAAGCTAGACAATGAACTAGAACTTTTGGTAAAATCATGCGACAGTTGCCAACAAGACTGAAAAGAGAATAAACAAGCTCCCAAGTCAGTGTGGCCTTCGCCTCATGCATGTTGGGACAGGTTGCACGCAGATTTTTGTGAAATTAAGGGAAGAATGCATCTAGTTGTGATATGTGCATTTTCTAAATGGCAAGAAATCTTCTATATGAATTCTACTACTTCCAAAAGTACTATTAAGGGCTACCCCTGGCTTTCGTTACGGACAATGGCCCGCAGCAGACAGTTTTCAACATTTATGAAAGATAATGGTATCGAGCACATAACTGGCTCTACTTATAATCCGTTCACGAATGGTTTAGTAGAAAATCTAATGCATAACTTTAAGCGTTCTGTAAAAGCTGAATTGAGTTCAGGCGCTTCGTACGATTAAGCGCTGGCTAGATTCCTACTCGCTTATCGCGTCACATCACATACAATGACGGGAGAGAAGTCATGCGTTTTTTTGAAAGAGAGAGTCTTAGGAACAGCTTTGGGCCTATTAAAACCAAATTTTCGAAAGACTGTTGAAAAGTGGCAGTTTTCTCAAATTAAACCATACGTACATAAACCAAGAGAACCAAAGTTTCTACCTGAAAATGTCGTCTGGGCTAGAGACTTCACAACACGTGCTTGGCATAACTGGCCAAAATGTACTGTCGTCGCTTCTGAAAGTCACAGGATTTACAGGGTCGTGCCTTGCAATTCTCCCTGCGAATAGTGGCGCTGCCACTTTGCACAGTTGAAGTTAACCACTCCAACAGTAATGCCAGCTGAGAATTTTCAGCGTTCTCTTGAATCGAAGCTTGGGGTCTCTGCGCACGCTTAGCATTCTGTTCCTTTTGAGTCAAATAACAGCACTTTTCACATGATTGAAGGTTCCCTTCAAGAAGAAATTTGGGAAGTAGTTTTCTTCCAATGATGCCAGTAACGCCAGGAATTCATCAAGGGTCTCATCAAGGGTTTGGACGTCAATCCACACCTACCAAGCAGCAATGTGCCAGTTCTCCACCTGGTTCCAATGGAAACATCAATCCTTTGTGATGGGTGCTACTCCACCTGTCATGGGTGCTGCATGTTCACCTCATGTAGTGGGAGGGTCATCATGTTCTCGTCCTGTAGTGGGAGGCTCAGCATGTTCTCCTCCTGTCATGGGAGGCTCACCATGGTCTACTCCTGTAGTGACAGTCCCAACTCGTGGCTACAAGAGAAGACAGCCTATCTGGTTCTCCACCTGTAGTGGAGCCATCATTAAAGCCTACGCAGTCAAAAAGAGTGAGGAAAATCCCACAGAGGCTGGACCTATGAGATTGGCAACATCTTTTCAGTTTTCTTTAGATTTTATTTCTTGTAAAAAGTTTTTTAAATCAAAGTTTTTCTGGAAAGAAGATTATTGTAAATATTGTACATAGCAGAAAGAGGATTTATTTTGTTCCATGTTAAAATGAAAAAAAATATTTTGAATTGTTACTAAAAAGAATTTACTGTGCACTAAAAGGATCTTTCCACAGCTAGAAAATGTTGTAAAGTGTGGAAAAGATTTTTTTTAGGGGGAAAGACTGTGGTGTCTTACCTCGCCCCTGGCTAGTGCTACCATCCAGACCAAATCGTTGCATGCTTGTCATCAGCTGGTCAGCTGATCTATTGTCAATAAATATGATTGCAACTGATAAGCCAATGTCAGTCATACGGTAATCCTTGCCTAGTGTCGATCTTTCCTCTGTAGTATGTTAGGCTTAATCGTAATCCACTTTAGGAACCATCCGTTATTCGTGTATAAACTAATACAATCAATTAAAATAACGTAATGTAAGACGTTCATTAGGAGCTATGACCAATGTGGTATTCATTAAAAGTAAACCTAATCGTACCTAGTAAGGGTTAGACACCATCATTAATGGCGCTAATGACCTAGCTGTCAACGCACCATTAAGCCCCTCAATCCCCCATCATTAATTGATTAATATGTTATCAATATCGATCGTATCGTGATTGTAAGGTCTTTAGGAACGATGTAAATATGTAAGGCTGCAAAAAATCTTGGTATAGAAGCATTGTTATTCCAACCAGAAGGCCATACTCGACCACCTAGAGCTCCGTACAATCCAGCTTTTGGTAAGTTGCGAATCATTGTATTCCTATAATATATTACTTGCAATTCGCTGAAATGTTTTTTAAAATCAGTGTAATTAGTAAGTTACGTTTCTTTCATGTCTTTGCAGGTATAAAATATTATTATTGACTATTAAAATCAATATTATTGTTAATAATAATATTAAAAGTAATACTACTATTATCATTGTCTTGACATGACATTGGATTTAGAACATAACGTAAATATTACGATGTACAGGACGAACAATTTTATCACGATTAGCATACAAAAGTATGATCATGAAGGTATTTCAACATCTGATAGAGTTTGCATATTCAATCAAGACTAGTGAAACGTTAGAGATTTAATTCCACAATAGTTAGCACACTTTAACTTTGAAAAGCATCAGCTATTGTGCGTTACCCCTAATTTCAAACAGATCGAGAAATGGGATCATAAATTGATCCAATGTGCACACATGCACGAACAGCAATATATGCTAGTTTAATGATGGTCACGTGACCAGAACCAACTTTTGAATAACATCTGTGCTAGTATAATGATGGTCACCTGACCTGAACTAACCTTCAAAGAGCTTATATACGCTAGTATAATAACGGTCACGTGACCGGAGCTACCATCATGCGTATTGGTAGTATTATCTTTAATAACAGTAATAATATTAATAGTAATAATACATATAATCAGATATATACATATACAAATAATAATAATTGGCCAGTCTACTTCCCTTACGTGGACCATGACGGGCGTGTCACTTATCGATGCAGTCTAGACGAACATCGAAGGTCAGCACCCGTCAAGCCTGAGAGATCCTTTTTTACTGAAGTTTTCAGAACACTATTCATATGTATCTGCATGTGTTATCACTCCGTCGTATTACAATAACCATGATTAAGACATGTGTATGTGTAAAGAGTACCCGCAAAAAAATTAAAACATCTGGATTATAAAATTAGTAAAAATGTCTACAGGTTTGTGTTTCTTATTAATATTAGGTTAGTTTTTTTAGTACATAGGCAGAAAAAAGGTTAAAACCATCAAAGAACTCTTTATGCCACTCCTAACCTGAACAAGAAAATAGTTTTCTCCGTCAGGAGCTATATAAAGTGTTCTTTGCCAGGAAGTGTATAAAGGGGGTGAAAGGAGCGAAAATTCATTCATTCATTCATGGACGCTATTATACACCATTCAGCAAACCATTTATTGGTTGGTCCTTCATATAGCGGGAAAAGTTTGGCCATTTTAAACTCACAAGAACTCCTTTCTCCACTGCCCAAGTCCGTCTGCTATTGTCATGAAGAGGACCAACCACTTTTCGAGACTTTAAAAGAAGCGAGTCCGATTCCTGTTAAACTTTATTCTACAGTCAACAAGGGGATTTACGATAGTGTACCATACGACACCATTTTGAATTTGGATGACCTCTTACACACATTACTGTCAGACCTACTGAGTGATTTAAAATTAAGAGGGAGTCATCACAGACAAATAACCGTGGTTGTACACAATCTATTTTCAAAACAACTAAGAACTAAATCTCTCAAAACACATTTTTTCTGGTTATTCAAGTCCAGCTGAGATATAGACCAAATCAATGTCTTGGCTGGTCAGCTAGGAGTTAAAGAATTTTTAGTATCAATTTTATAAAGAAGAAACTTAAGAGCTCGGTGATTTTCTGTTAATTGGCTTACCCATCCCGTGAGTCCCGAGGCGATAAGGTTTCGCTCAAACATACTAGGGTGGAATGGAAAAAAAAATTTGAATTCTGTAATTTAATAGTGCGGAAAAGTTGTGTATTGGGTTCCTAATAAACTGTGTAAAATTTGGTTTTGATCGAGTAATGCCTTGATCTGCCCCAAAGACCTTGAAATTTGCAAGTTTCTGCCGTAAACATGGTTTTAATGCAAATTCCTGAAAATTATTTATTTTTAATTTTTTTAAATTTAATAGTGCGGAAAAGTTGTGTATTGGGCCCCTAATAAACTGTGCAAAATTTGGTTTTGATAAAATTATAACTTGATCTGCCCCAAAGATCATGAAATTTACCATTTTCTGCCGTAAACACTGTTTTAGTGTTCAAATGCAAATTTAGGAAAATTGTTTTTTTTTCTAAAATTTTCTAGTTTAATAGTGTGGAAAAGTTGTGCATTGGATCCCTAATTAACTGTGTAAAATTTGGTTTTGATCAAATAATACCTTGATCTGCCCCAATGACCCTGAAATTTACCTTCTTTTCCATAAACGTATTGCTAAAAAATCTACACGAAAATGCTAAAACCTTTTATTTCTGCATTCTGATAGCATAGAAGTCAAACATTAACATGTTCGGATTGTTCGATAGCACATTTAATAGAAATATTTATTTGAACTATAATAATTTATCAAGGTACCAGAATGCTATTGAGTAATCCTGAAATTGTCCTTTTGCTTTATTCAAACATTTACTGGTGTTTACATGTTCTGGTGTTTTTTTGCTAATCGCTTTTTGTAACGAAACTTGAAATTATACTTCGTGATTCTAGTCGTGCCTGTATGAAGCCCTCTGTTCTAGGCTTTCCACATAGTGAAGCAGATGCTTCGTGATGACTTTGAGACAGCCTTCGATCGCTTGGGTGTGGCATGGATATGATGTAAACTCTTTTTTGTAGGTTATAGCCCACTCTACCATTAGCTGAAGATCTCCATCTACTTCAAATATTACAAATATCATAGGTGGTTCTGTAACTTCTCAAGTTTGCCATGGAATATATAAGGTCTACATAATCGGTTACATCAAAATTTAGTGGTGGTATTTGGAAACATTGAACTTGCCTCGATCCTGTGTTTGTTCTTGCTTTCATGATTCGACGTAGTCCAAGATGTGCTCTTGTTCATCAGTTAACATGAAAATGGGGAAACTTTCCTGATGATAGAAGAAGAGATTTCTTTGTATCACTGGATCAACTATACTCTTCAGTTCTTCACTTACGTAACGAGAAGATGTTATTGACTTCAACAAGTGCTTTGCATCATGTTTCATGAGGTGCTAGCCTTGATTTCAAATCACGTTGGCAAATAGACTTTAACAATAAATCAACCAATATGCAAAGATTGTCTGTGGGTTCTTTAGTTGCCACATAGAAACGTAGGATACGATTAGTTGCTGTCACCCAGCATGCATGCAAAAGTTAACCATGACCTTTCTGTTGCAAACCTAAAAGATTATTACAACTTGTGACTACTTGTCACAATTCCTATAGATGTTGTTGATAATTACGTATGTCTTTGCTTCGTTGCATGGAAAATTACCTTCAGTTTCCTGAAAACAAACAATTGATAGCTTTTCACAATCTGCAATTTATTTTCTAATAGTTCCCTTGAAACCAGAAGGACCCGTGGTCGGTCCAGCTAAATGAAGAAGAAAATGGCAGAGAGGCAGACATGGTGCAAAGCATTTATTGAAATCAATAAAATCCTCTCGTTACTTTAGTTAGGAACTAAAGAGTGTAGTTGATCCTGAAAATATATTCGTTTGCATAATAACCGATGAACGACAGCACATCAGATCCCTTGGACTGTGACGAATCATGAAAGCAAGAACAAACACAGGTTCGAGTCAAGTTCGCGCCTTCTGAATACCACCACCAAAATGTTGATGCAACCGATTATGTAGATCTTATTCAGTGGTTACAGAATAGTTACTTTTGAGGTTATAGAACCACCTATGACATTTGGAATCTCTGAGAGATCTTCAGCTAATGGTCGAGGGTGGGCTATCTGTTCGCCTTTAAATGAATGGCTTACATAATTTCCATGCCATACCCTACGGTCGAATGCTGTATCGTACCAGGAGCATATGCTTCAGTAAGTAGAATGTCTGGAAGAGATAGCTTCATACGAGCAAGACTAGAATCACGAAATATAATACCAAGTTTCAATACAAAAAGCGATTATTGAATAAAGTGAAAACACCGTAACAAAGTAAGTGTTTGAATACACCAAAAAGACAATTTCAGCATTACTCAAAGGCATTCTGGTATCTCGATAAATTTTTGTGCCTCGAAATAGATTTATTTCTATTAAGTGTGCTAATCAACAATCACAACATGTTAATGTATAACTTCTATGCTATCAAAATTCAGAAAAAAAGGTTTTAGCATTTTTGTGTAAATTATTTAGTATTATGTTCATGGAAAAAAGGTAAATTTCAAGGTCCTTGGGAGCAGATCAAGGTATTATTTGATCAAAACCAAATTTTACACAGTTAATTAGGGACCCAATGCACAACTTTTCCACACTATTAAATTAGAAAATTTTAGAAAAAAAATAATTTTCCTAAATTTGCAGGGTTTACGGCAGAAAATGGTAAATTTTTAAGTTCTTTGGGGCAGATCAAGGTATAATTTTATAAAAACCAAATTTTATACAGTTTATTAGTACAATACACAACTTATCCGCACTATTAAATTTAAAAATTTTAAAAATAAATAATTTTAAAAAATGTGCATTAAAACCATATTTACGGCAGAAAATCATAAATTTCATGGTCCTTGGGGCAGATCAAAGCATTATTTGATCAAAACCAAATTTTACACAGTTTATTAGGGGCTTAATACGCAACTTTTCCGCACTATTAAATTACAAAATTCCAAAAAAAATTTTTTAGCCCATTTTCATTCCACCCTAATATTTACATCATCTATAATGGTGTACCAACAAAAATGAAGGCTAATAAAAATTTTAGATTTTGTTCCTTTGCTTCAAGTATTAAATTCTAAAAAGACTTCCAAATGAGTGTAGACTATTTTACTAAACTGTCCCGAAATAAGAGAACTGCTGTGCTTGCCCTCATTAAATTTCCTAAATGAGCATGTACCATTACGCCTATTCAAAAAAGGACTCTAAAGAAATACAAGAAAGTGCTTTTGAAACCAGCCTCCAAAAGCTGTTTAAACAAAGACAAACCTATAAATACCTGACCAAGAACTAAACCGGCGGGTTTATTGGTGCACTTTTAGGTCCCATTTTAGGCTTATTAGGTGATTTAGTAGCTAATATAGACAATATGTGCAAACGAATGCAGTTATTGCCCGTAGATGCGATGCCGACTAGGGACGACAGGTCTATCCCACACCCCAGGTAGGCGTTTACCCAACCGCTAAAAAAATTCGATAATTCTATGAAGAGTTTCCTAGGGGACCAGTCCCTATCCGAATTCGACAAATCCAAGCTCTACACTCAAGCCCTTTAATGCTATTTGGACGTTGACAAGAAGTACGAAGACTATGCCTTGAAAGTAACATTTGCCTCTTCCACTAGCGTGGCACCCCTACCGGTGGCACCTTTGGTACCAGGCAACGTCGTGGCTGCGTCCGATGGGTTACCAGCATCCATGCCAGCAGAGTTTCCAGTGTGTCCGTCGGAATAAAATCAGATTTGAAAACGTTATCTAAATTGTACAGGGGAAGAGTCGAACGCATTTTAATTAGCAGTAACATAGACTACGACGCATTCGGACAATTGGTGCATGAGGGCAAAGTGGCAGAGGGATCGGATGTAGTGGATTTGATTCACGGTGCAATTACCAATAACAAAGCTGTTAGAAAAAAGGCTCACGTCTTTTCAGGTTGGCGTTTTATTAAAGAATACATTCCTCACAAAACCTTTTTACGTCATTCTAGCATATATAAACCATCCCCTAGATCCACTCCTTCGGTTGTATGGGATATGAGGCTGGGTAATGACGCTGGATGATCTGCCTTTAATCGATTTTGACAAAGATCTTCCTTCTACAGATAAACGTAAAAAAAAAGAAACCTTGGATAGGAGCAATGACTACCGCTAATAGCATTTTAAGGTCCGTTTACTATGACCTGAGCGACGAAGGGAGTTTGGGCGGAGTTAGACGGCATACAGATCGGTCAACACTAAAGGGCACGGGATTACTTAGCAGGCTATCAAAAATTGGCTAAAAGGAGAATAGAGTTACACTTTATTGAAGCTTATTAGACGCAAATTCGAGCGTAATAGGATCAGGGTGAGCAGACCATATAAAATATGGGGATGGATCTCGCTGACGTCAGTAATTCGGCTTGTGAAAAAGATAATGTAACCTTTTTATTAGTTGTGATAGACATTTTTACTAGAGAGTTGTTTGTTTTGCCTTTAAAAAATAAAGATGCAGTTTCCGTCAGTGGAGCTTTAACCGAATTATTTAGCAGGAGGCGTATACCCTCTGCCGCTTGGAGCGACAAAGGAGGCAAATAAACGTGGCTAAACGTGGCTGAACGTGTAAATAACGAATTTAAAACGTACAAAGTGCACCATGCCATCACTCAAAACGATGACTTAAAATGCTCAGTGGCCGAAAGGGTAATTTGACTGCTAAGGAGCATGTTGCATCGTTTTTTGCATGTAAACAACCCTAATCATTACCTGGACGCTTTACAAGATATAGTGCAGGCCTATAATCGATCGATCGAGCATAAAGATAGCACGTATAGAAGTAAACAAGAGCTACAAAGGTGATATCTTTGTTAATTTGTATGGTGGTGGAGGAGAGCCCAGTAGGATGCGGTTGCATAGTAGTGTGTTTGGTAAGGGCTACATCCCTAATTGGCTCGAGGAAATCGTTTACATTAAAAGTGATAGGTCACGGACGTTTGTCGTGTTGACGAGGCAATGCATCGGAACAACGATAATCGGCACGGTGACATTTATTGTGATGTTTGCTTTAGTAGTTACATAATGAGTAGGAAAGTGAAATGCCTGAATAGTTACCTGGCAACGTAGCTGTTGACTGGTCCCTTTAAGCCATTGTTCGGCTTGTGCCTAACATGTCCCTAAAACCTAAAGTGCCTACCCAATAGTCATTTTGGCGACAGCAGCTTGGCCACTGTCTAGCTAGTTCTGGGAAGAAGCGAGCCTGGCCAATACAGCCTACATTTACGATGTATAATGTAACAATATGTTGTCAGGGAAGTACAACATTAGGGTAGCCTGGCTACTTGACAACAACTCCCTGTCAGGAAAGATTCTAGTTGCTGCCATACATCATGTCCTGCTAGTAAATAACATTTAAGGCTAACAATGATATTAGCCGTGACAACGGCTCATTGCCAGCAAGTTAACAAGTATTCTGCCATGAGCTAGAGTAGTGTCCCAACAGAACCCCCACTTGAAGTTTGATTCTTCTACAGACTTCATCTTAGGCTAGGACGGTCACACCTAGGAACTAAGAAAAAATTCATAGTTACTCAATTGCTGATGGCACTGGGCTGGTAAGGCTTTCGTCAGTAAGTCAGCAATGTTGAGTTCTGTTGGAATGTTGCGCAATTCTATACTGCGGTCTTCAACTCGTTCTATTACAAAATGATGGATGTGTCACTATGTTTAGTTTTGCTTCTTTCAACGTAGTTAGTTGCATGGTCCTTTTCACTCATGGAATCTGTGAAGAGTGGTACTATCGATGGTTCCTCTTACAGAAGAGTTTCTCTGTGCAGTTCTTGCAACCAAAGACATTCCTGTGTTTATTGTGATAGACTCTTGTACTCTGAGTCCATTCTTGATAAAGGAATTGTACGTTGCTTGTTGGATCGCCATAACACTGGTATTCCAGTGTAGATTGCTACGATGCCCGATACAAAACGTCTGTGCGAGTGATCGGAATCATGGCTTGCATCTGCATAAACTTGCAGGCTTTTTCCATTTAGCATAAAAACAAGTTTTTAATCCATGGTTCCTTTTAACTATTTCAAGATACGCTTTCCTGCATTCCAGTCTTCAATAGTTGGGTTGGCCGCTCGCTGTGCTAGCAGGTTAATGGCAGACGTGTACCTGTTGCTAAATACATGAGCATCTCCACAATTTAACGTAGAAGCTATGTTGCTTTTTTGTGATCGCTACTCGGCAGCTACTTGTTACATGGAATTGCAGGCATGGAGACAGTCTTGTCATGCTCCATTTTGATGTGTGGCAAAACTGTGTCTCTGGTATATTTGGTTTGGTCGAGGCAGAGTTGTATAACTTATCCCAAGCATGAATGAAATAGGTCATTATGTATCTAACTTCAAATTTTTTTTCAAGGATTGCTCGAAGATGTTTTCTCATTTGCTGAGTTGAAGCAAGTGCGGCCAAATGCGGCCTCCCCACATAATCAATTCAGATGAAAGTGGATCCGTTTTCAACAATAACAAAGACACAGGTGTCTGCTTTGCAATCTTTCATTCCTTGGTCTTGCATTACTCCAGGAAATCCACTACACCAAACTCTTCCGTATTGTTTTGAGCCATAAAGTGACTTAATTAGTGAACATTAATGCTGGTCTTTGCTAGGGACCTTGAAGCCTTCAGTCTGCTCCATAAAAACTGTTTAGTCTTCAGTATGGATCAACCGGGGCGTAAAAACCGAGTCCGAACTCAGTCCGAATAATTATGAATACCCACCAAGCAGAGTCCGAGTAGTGAATCGGGCCATAGATTTTCAATTTTTTCTTTAAAGTTTAATATACAGCTTTTTTTACTTTGGTTTAGTTCTCTTTTTTTTGCTTTCATTCATTTTTATTTTGCTTTCGTCCAGGTTTGCAGTGTGTAGAGTTTACAATGAATGGAAGCAAAAAAAAAGACGAAACCACCGTAAATAAGCTGTACAATTTACCAGTAATTCTTTCTTCTAATTTTTTTAATTATAAACTTTACGATATGAAATAAAGTGAAGTCAAATATTAAATTGACCAGTAATTCTTTTTTCGAATTTTTTTAAATAATAAAGTGAAAATAAAAATAAAATGCATTTTGGTTACTTTGGTCTCCCAATAGGCCTATGTTGGCTTTAAGAAAAAGATAAAATGGAAATGAATTGAACAAGCATGCTAACTTATTAAGTAATTAAGAATAATTTCCATTAGGCCGAAATACATTAAAATTATGCTTGCACACAGCACAGACAATGAAAAGTCAATTTAGGGACGGGGAAAGCAAGACTGTACAAGTGGCTTTTGCATCATTTCTCAACTTCGTGAAGCTTTGTTTTTGTTAAACTTATTCAGAGCAACTGACAGCCAGAAATTATATTTCTCTTTACACTTCAAAAATCGTTTCAGTTTTTGGGTTTGGTTAACAAAACATCCTGTGATGTTTTAGTAAATTTCAAGACACGTACGAAAATAAAAATTCGGTTTTGAAGTTTCAGAAAATAGTTTTCTGGTTTTGAGTGTTGCTTATTATGCCACATACACTTCCTGTTTAGCGTGATTTCAACATGGCCGCCATGGTACCGTTCAGATTTCATGGAGGTGTTTGTGCTTAGTTTGTCGTTGAAATCACGAGAAACATGAAGTTTCACAATAATAAATAATTAAAGAGCAACCACAACGCAAAACTAAAACGGAAACTGATCTGGCGAGAACAACGTTGAGTAGCTTAACTGACGCCGACTTTCGGAAACATTTTCAAAAAACGGAATTTTCTATTTTAGTTCATTACCACCTGTAATTAGAAAAAAATGATTCTCTAAAACTATTATAGCCATTTATTTGATTTTTCTCTGTGCACTTTAATGAATATCTACTATGTGCAAGTAGTTATAGGTTCCTCCAAAAGGAAAAATAAAACTTTGAAAAAAGAACTAATTTTTTTCAACAAATACTCATTCATATTTGTACTCATTCAAATTTTTTTTGAGTCCAAGCCAGGTTAAAAATAGCATTTCCGGGACTGGGCTGGGTATTTACCCGGACTCGGTCGAACTCTTGTTTTTAGGCATTATTCCATTCAAATATGCCATCTTTACGTCAAACTGATTGATGTACCAGCAACTCTGGACAGCAGCAGCACTGAGCAGATGGATGGTAGGCACCCTGGCGTCGGTGAGTGAGTTTTGTGATACTCGATTCCATAGCATTAGGCATAACCTTTGGCCACTAATCTGGCTTTATACCGATCTATTGCACCCGATGAGTCACGTTTAACTACAAATAACCATTTACACCCAACATCTTTTTTGACCTGGTGGAAGTATGAATAATTTCCAAGTTCCCTTCGCAAGTAGAGACATTTATTCTTCATTAACTGCAGTCTTCTTCACCAATCTGTGTCAGGAGTTTTTAGGGCTTCTGCATACGTGCGAGATTGCGAAAGAACTTTGGCTACTGCGAAAACTAAGAAAACTGTACCTTCTTGAGGGTCTTCAAAGTCTTACTCATCCTCATCTTCAATGCCCTCAAATTCGTCTTGGGTTTTCTATACCCTCCCACCACTTGGCCAGAGGGAGGCTACAGGAACCTTGTATAATGCAACTTTAGCTCTAGTAATTGGGCCAACAGACTGTGAAGATGCACCAACACTATTATTGCTATGGTAAAAATCTACCCACATTAGTCAGTGGAGAGAGAGTTAGCGAAGCGATAGAACCTGTTCACGCTTGCGTTGAAATTGTATTATGACGTTAGGCTTAACGTAGTACATGTTTTCCCAGCATCAACCAAAACGTTTTAGGGATGAAACGATGTCAGAAACTATTCAAGTACGGTACTTGGCCATACATAATTCTCATGAAACACAAAAAAATAGTCTATTAGCATTTTTTAGCAGATCGCCAACTTTGACAGCCACTTGTCTTCCAAACGGAAGTAGTTCCAAGATGGTGGCGATGCAAACAATACCTAAATCGATGGCTTCTGCAGTTGCTTTTCGAGTTTCCAAAAGCAAACTGTAATGAATGTCTACAGCCAACCGTGCCAACATGATCAAAAGAAATCTATTCGTCAATTTGCAAAAGAAACACGATTGCTGGGCGGCGTTCGTTGCAGGACAAAGTTCAGAGTAAGTTTTGGGTGTTTGACTGCGCCACGCAAACAAAATCCAAACAATGGATAACGCTTCATACCATTCTGTGAAGGAGGAGAAATATCAACGAAGAGGTAACGTAAAGCTGACATGCAAGCTTGACTGCAGTAATGCTGTTGAAACTACGATGTTGTTGAACCGTGAACTGTGTGCATTAATTGACGGTATGAAAACACCGTACGATCACAACCGTTATTCAGTCGACAGCCTTGCTGCGATGCACAGACACATACGTAAAAATGCAACGAATTTACGCTTCAGAAATTCGGGAAAAGTTCATCATTTTTGTCGAACAGACGACATTGCACCTGTTGAAAACTGACACGTGCCGTAAACGAATACGATTCTATACCAATTTCTCACGGACGACAATGGGACGAATCACTCCGGATTTGCACTTTGCTTTTTGTAAACGTCAGCGTCACAACGAACGTCATTATAACGATACGATAGGCTATTGTTTTTGGGGTTTTTTGCGTGGGGACATTCATTATTGGAGGAAACGTGTGTTAATGCTGGCCACACGAAATCAGTGTTTGAACAGGATTGACTGTGAAAGTTTCGGAAAGTTTGACAACTTTGGCTTGAAAGCGTCACGTAAGGATTGAAGTAAGACACTCGTTACAGTTTGCTCTCCCCCCCCCTCCATACCCTGCCAGCTTCTAACGCCCCTCAAAACGATCTTTTTAAAGGCCAAACCAATGCGGCTCTTTTCAGGAACATTTTTGAAAGAGAGAAATCATTCCTGTTTAATAAAATTTGGTAATGCAGGAATAACACACACTATTAAGCATTAGACAATAAATGTATTAACAATAAAGACATGCTATAGGGTAACACTGCCTAAAAATGTGAAGTAATTAGCATTAAAAATGTTCGCGCAAATGAATTGTTAGGCTATTTATGCATCATTGTATGAGTTGTTGCTCGTGGATGAATACAGACAGATCAGTGTTAAGCAGGCTTTGGTCGCGTCGCTAACACTTTCTCCACAGACTAATGTGAATGAATTTTTACCATAGCAACTGGGATAGGAACAACTACTGGTGCTACTCCCGGTTTAGTTTTAGCTTTAGTAGCTTGTGTAGAACAAGTTTCTTCTTCATTGCAGTATTGGTGTTTAAAATTGAGGCTACTTTCGAAGTTGAAGGTTCGAGTATCTGCATGGCAGGTGTGGGCTCTAGGGAACGTGGGGTTAACTGAGTGCTTAGTCCAGGGGCAGGATCATTGCATAACAATCGTGCAGGTCTCTCAGTAGGTGGCTCAGTTACAGGCAGAGGGCACTCAACGTGAGCAGGCACTAAATGCTGAGCAGTAGGCAATTTGTTCTGAATCATTACTGTCTAATTCAAAGTCTGGAAAAATATCAAATCTAGTAGAAATTAATCTTGAGTTACTATTTTCACCTGGTTTCAGCAAAAGAGTTGATCTCAATTCATTTACAAGGAAGTCCACATCACAAGTAGAAAATATTTGCTGTTTTTCAGGGTCCCAAAGTCAATAGCTGCGAGATTCAGGGTCGTATACTGCTAGAATTGCAACACCCCCCTAGGGGTTAGTTTGGTAATTGTAGGCCTAGGCTTTAGGGCATAACACACACAGCCTATTGCACGGAAATGTTTAACGCTTGGTTTTCTTATGGCACTTAACCAAATTTGAACTGGCGTTCTGAACATGATGTGTAGGCAACTTGTGCATCTATTCCCTAAATAGACTGCAGTGCTGGCAAGCTCACCACAAAATTCAATAGGCATTCTTCGTTCCTGTCAGAGTGGAGAGCACGAGAGATAGTATTGTTTGGTTTACTCTTTCTTCCACTCCATTAGCAGCCTGTGTGTACTGTGGTGACACCTGGTGGCAAATGCCACAACTATGTAGGTATTCTAGGAAAGGTTTGTTACAATAGTCTTTCGCTTGGTCTCCAAAAAGCTCTTTTAGTTTTTGCCTTCTCTTCTCAGCGTGCTTATGAAAAATTTAAATTTTTCTAAAGCTTCAGTTTTTGACTTTAAAAAGAAAACTGACACATAACGGCTAAATTCATCTGTGAATGGAAGCATATAAATGCTATTGCCTAACGATTTTACTCTCATGGGCCCACAAAGGTCAGAAAATACAGTGTGTAGGACGTGTCTCGTGCATATATTTTCAATAAGCTTATGTGGTTTCTTTTTAGCATTTGCTGCCATGCAGCTATGACACTTGTTAGGGCTGGGTTTATAACTTTAGAGCCATTTACAATTCGTTATGTTTTGCAACTTTTGCTAATGCAGATTGCCACATGCATAAATCTACGATGCTATATTTCAGCCTGTTTACGTAAACTTTCAGCTTGAAAAGTCATATCTTCAACCAGTAAATTAACGTCTACTTTTTCGCAATTTGTACTCACATCTCACATTGTGGAACGTTCGGGACTTGTGTTGGTCATCTGTAGGCTTGAGAATTCTTGGTTGGCTTGGGTCCATTTTTGAAAGTGGCACCAGAATTCCTGAAGTTGGCCTTTCTATCTTTGATTCTGCTAACACCTGTGGATCAATTTCTTTAATTTTAGAACATGGATTTGTATTAGCAACTTCAGCATAAAGTTCAGTTGGCAAACTTTTAACATTGTTATATGGGATTGGCACTCCAGATAAAACGTATAAACCACACATATACTTCCCAACTGCAATCTTTCTCTTTGAATCTAACAATGCAAGTAGTATAGCCGCTGTGTGGTAGTATACCCACAGACATCAAATTAACTTGAAATTTTAGGCATAAACAGCGCATCTTTTGTCAATAAGTTATGTTCTTTTGTTTTGAACAATACATCCCCAGCAAAATTACCTATCAAAAGTTTTGTTTTAACTGCACATTTTACACTTTCTGGAGAAATTGTTTTGAGACTGCTAAACCATTCTTTCATGCACACCATGTGCCTACTGCAGCCAGAATGAAAGATAACTACTTTAGTAATGTCCCATTTTTCACATGTAGCTTTTGGACAAAGAGCTGCACATCTTTGCGCTGTGAAAAGTGCAAAATGTTCACTAATGTCTTGTAGTGTCTCACTTTTATTTCGTCTTCATCCACCTCTTCCACATCATAGGGTGATTTCCACGACCCCTCGTTGAGGAATCACCTGCGCCTTCTCGTAGTTTTGATCTATAAATTGACTCTGGATGCCCACACACACCCTGCAGCAGAAATAGATTTTGCCAGCTGTAACTACGGGTACTACAGGGCAGGACGTCGATGCTAACGCAACTGAAAGAGGGTAGGCTGAAAAAGGCATAACTTTAGTAGCATTTTGCTTTGATTCGTGGAAGGTCAACAAGTGTTTTACTTTTTCAAGCTCTGATTTTTTCCCTTTCTTAAGTGGTGCTAGGAAACTCGTGACCAAATTATCATTAGCGTTAGGTAAGCCTAAAAGTAAAGTGCAAGCAATCTCTCCATCATCTAAAGTTTTTCCACAATTCTTAATTCAGTTCAGCACGCCTCAATTTCACTTATGTTTTTCACCATGGTTTCTCTTCCAGTTTTTTTAATAGTTTGGAATTTCTTACGCAAACAAGATACCTCATAATATCTGATGGCTGAAATAATTCTTTTAAATAGTCCCACAGTTTTACAGGACTAGTAATAGATTTTGGAATTTCAATGACGTCTAAGTCTATTGCCATAGAAATTAAACCAAATGCTTCCTCCGCAATTTTCTCATAGGCCTTTTTGACATTACTAGTGAGTGTGTCAGGATTTGAATTTTCAGCAAATAATACAGACTAATACCCAAATTGCTTTAGCTAAAATTTCACTTTCTTTGACCACTGTGCATAATAAGGCCCATTTAGGGGAGGAATATTTATAAACTATTCATTAGTTTTAGACTAGTGTTTGCTAGCGTAGTGATATATGAATTCGTACTAGCATTCGGTGGATCTGGAATTTTTCTTATTTTTGTAGCACCTCTGACATCTAACATGAAAGGATTGCTCGTCCCGTTAATCTTACCAATCCACTTAGTTTAGCAAAAGCTGTGCTCAAATTTTACGTCATTGTTAACCAAATTGAATTAGGCAAAAACTAAGCTATCGTTGGGGGCAACTTCAAAGCATCATAAACTCTCATTTCGGACACAAGTCATAAAAATTCATAGCAAATAAATTCATTTCGTAATACTTATCGAATCTTGAGTTAGTGCAAATTTCGGCCGAAAATCGTCCTCATATTTAAAACATCTGGAAAATTCTTGCTGGATGTTCCAAAGCAGCAACAATTGGTCGTTAAGCGAAGCACAACAATACCAGTGCATGGCTACCAATCTAAAGGGTCACGGACGTTTGTCATGTTGACGAGGCAACGAATCGAAACAACTATAATCACCACGGTGACATTTATTGTGTTGCTTGCTTCATTAGTTACATAACGAGTAGGAAAGTGAAACGCCTGATTAGTAACCTGGTAACTTAGCTGTTGACTGGTCCCTTTAAGCCATTGTTCGGCTTATGTCTAACATGACCCTAAAGCCTAAACTACCTACCGAATGGTCGCGTTGGCGACAGCAGCTAGACCACCGACTAGCTAGTTCTAGGAACAAGTGAGGCTGGCCAATTCAGTCTCCATTTATGATGGATAACGTAAAGTATGTTGTCAGGGAAGTACAACAGCAGGGTTGCTTGGTTACTTGACAACAACTCCCTGTCGGGAAATATTCTAGATGCTAACATGACGTACTCAGGCATACGTCATCTCCTGGTAGTAAATAGCATTTAGGGCTAACAATGATATTAGCTGTGACAACGGCTCATTGCTATCAAAGTAACAATTATTTTACCACGTACGTTGTTAGGGATTATTAACAATGACCCTATTTTAGGCTCTTGGGACAAAGAAGAGCTTCAGTCGGTAAGAGAGCCTGTTGTATATAAGCTTGAATGTGTGCTCAGGACTAGGAAATGAGGTGGTTGCACGGAATATTTCGTGAAATGGTTAGGTTATTCCAACGAATTTAACTCATTGACTAGCTATACAGAAGAAATTAAAAAAATGTTTGATACCGGATTCTATCTGTGCCTGCCTTCGAACACGAATATCCTAACAATATTTTACAAAACAGTACCGTTCAATTAGCCGGCCTATTTACCCAGATGGACAGTACGAATTAGCCTTGAGTCATATGACTTTTACAAACAATTTTTACGTTAACTACAACAGCTTCGTATTAACCGTTGACGACCCCACCAACCTAATAAACCAAGATGATAATGGAATTCGGATCAATTTGACTTGTATAGTCCCTGGGACTCATTACAGTATGCCGATTGATTTGGCCGACAATATTAACGCCGAAATTGAAAAAGTTGAACTCGACTTGGAGCTTTTCGTAGATGAGACTTACGGCGCAATAACGCTGGGCCTGCAATTTTCATACTCGTTGCAAAAAGTACCGCATTAAGCAGTTAGAGTCGAAATTATCTGGAGAACACATTTAAAACACCTTTATTAAGAATAGTCAGCGTTCAGGGAACGAAAGGTGAGGACACAAACACTGTATTTTACAGATTGCATTATTATCCTTTGTTAGGCACGATCCTACAAAATATTAGTATAGATATTAGAACTGACAGTGGCAACCCCCTTCCTTTCGGATCTACAGGCAGAGTAGTTGTAGTGTGGTTAATCATCATTATGTCATCATGAGGCTTCCTGTCCTTATCCGGATTTTTACCAAGGTCTGGCTGGTGGTAGCATTCCAGTCTTCTCGGGACAGGTCTATCAAAAAGGACGTGGATGGGGGTCCTTGTTCTCGTCCCTAGGACACGTGGCCACTCCTTTCTTTAAAAGTATAGGTAGCTATTTTGGAAGAAAAGCACTCAGTACAGGTGTGGGTATAGGAAGTGACGTACTAGGCTGTATGAATCTCAAGGATTCCGCCAAACAAAGTTTAAAAGAAACTGCTGGCAGTATGATGCCTGATCTTATCCAAACATTGCAGGGTGGGAGCGGGGACGCTACAGTGCGCAGTGTGGCTCTGGGATTAAACGTAAATGTTTGAGTAATAAGAAGTCAAAACAAACAAAAAATAAGAAGAGAAAGATCAAGACAGTTTTAGATTAGGGGTATATGAACTCGGGTTCCTTTCGCTCGATCGTCATTTTACTGCGAATGTATTCTTAGTCCCTTAGACGTACTAGGCGGTTTGAATCTCAAGGATTCTGCCAAACAAAGCTTAAAAGAAACTGCTGGCAGTATGATGTCTGATCTTATCCAAAAATTGCAGGGTGGGAGAGGGGACGCTGCAGTGCGCAGTGTGGCTTTGGGATTAAACGTAAATGTTTGAGTAATAAGAAGTCAAAACAAACTAAAAAATAAGAAGAAAATTATCAAGACAGTTTTAGATTAGGGATATATGAACTCGGTTTCCTTTCGCTTGATCGTCATTTTTCCTGCGAATGTCTTCTTAGTCCCATAGACATTTTTTCTGTACAGCCTACTCAACTCAGTATACAGAAAACTAAATATGAACATCACCGCCCACTGGCACCTGTGGCAGCCAACCAGTTGATGTACTGTACCGTTGCTGGAAGTGATTCTTGTGTGGACCTGTCTCAAAGTTTAATTTATGTCAAGGTGAAAGTGCTTGAATCTGATAGAGAAAACCTGACAGCCACTCAAACTGACAATATAGGTTATATGAACTTGCCACTTCAAGTTTTATTCTCTCAAGTAGACGTCTTTTTAAACGGGAAGTTGGCCGGTACCACCAACGATAATTATTACAGACTCAAAGCTTACACCTAGATCTATTTCAGTTACTCTTCGGAGGTCAAAAAAACGCAATTACTCGTTTCAGGATGGGTAACCTCTGGTGAGAGGAGGGAACGTGAAGGTAAGAGCTCCAGTGTAGAGTTACAGAAACGAATACACAACAACATTTGCATGCAACCGAGGTTGATTTTGAACAACACAGAAATCAAGTTTAGGTTCATTCCCCCAAACCGACTTTTTATTTGTTTCTAACTCCTACCAGTGCTACTGCCAACATCTACCCCATTGTTACCTTCGAAGATGCAACGTTGTACGTGCGAAAGGTGACTCCATCTCCGAACATTTTAATTGTGCATAATAAAGTTTTGAGTATGCACCGCTCAAGTATCCTTATGGGAAGACCCAAGCTTCGAACAAACACGTTGAAACAGGGAGCCAAGAGCAGACAAATCGATAACCTCTTCAACGGAAATGTTCCTTCTAGAGTGATTGTTTGTAAGACGCGTCATGCATTATACGATAGGATATACGTAAACAATCCCTTTTTTTTTAACACTTTGAACTCAGTTTGACTACCCTTTCCGTCGATGGAGAGATTTATAATGGTAAGCCACTCACAATGAACTTTGATACCATTTGTTAAGTGTGCCGTGTTTCTTGGGTGGCTTTGGTGCTCTTATTCACTGTTTCCTAGTGCCTCACTCATTTTTGAGTGTGGGTATTAGTCATATCGGCAATTCATGATGTGACCATCATGTTGCTTGTTTACGAATTTTATGTCTCCTTGGTTCGTAATAATGATATTTCTCTAAAGGAATTTATGTGTGCTAGCATTATATTCTACCTTTATTATTTAATCCATATTTTAACCCTCATTATATTTAATAAGAAAACCACTCATGATCACCGTTTAATCATTTATGCTAATTCTATTTCTGGTATAAATACTGTTCCAAGCCGTTTAAACATCAAACTGCATCCAGACTTTGACTTCGGAATCCTTGGACCGGGTTTTAGCATTGAGAGCCCTGTTGCCAACCACTGTTTGTATTCTGTTTCATCCCTCGCACGTCACTATGGACCAAGCCCATAATCATGACGTTGTGTTTAATCGACGTCACGTTAAAAACCGAGAAGAATGTCAACCGCTAGATGATGTCAGCCACTTGATGTCAACCGCTAGACCTCTTGTATGCCAATTTTGTGTCGATTCCGTTCGCCCATTTCCAGCCTTGCCTGCCTTGACCATGCTGTTAGCCTCATCCCTGTTATCAGCTGCTGTGTCGCAATTCCGTCAACCTGTTCAGGCAAAGAAACTTTCCATACATTTTTAGTTATTCAATTATTTCATTAATGCATGATATGAGCTATTCAAGAGGCGTGGTCAGGTAATGGTGAATTATCGTCGTGGGATTTGGTGTTGGTGCTCCGTTGGGTTTATGTGCGTCTTAGGAACAGGAAAATAGTGGTATTGAGGTTTCCTACTTTGTGGGAAGCTAATTATTCCAAGTAACGTGCAAAAATTACCTCGGTGGAGATGTTTTTTTGGGTGATATGAGTAAGTTGAAGCATAATAGTAGTTTCTTTCTTTCTTCATAGTGTTTTGGTGCTCAATGTGAAGAAAGCAACCGTTAATTCTTGCCCATCGTGTTGGCTGTATCATTCAGTAATTTTCTCGTCATGAAATACTACTTGTTAATCAAATCTTTTCTTCTAGCTTACTCCCCCCTGGCTATGGTTGAATACTGTAATCCACTTAACCTACTTACTGTTTGATATGAATATTGTCGACGCCGTTGTAATATAGTTAATAAACCTAATTGTCGTTTATAACATTTAAAAGAAAACTCAAGTGTGGTAGTGAGCTTCTTCTTGTTTTGAGTGTATTAAATATATACTATTAATCCTACCTCTTTCCCAAACCCAGGCCATCCCTCCCCCAAACATCCCCCAGACACAGTCTAACAAGCCATCACCTACTCCCCGCTCCTAAATTACCAATCCTTCCCAAAACATGTAGGACAATGAGGGCTTATCATAGTAGGAATTTATCTTGCAAACTGGTGATTTGGTCCTCAAAGCAATAAGAAGTATTTTGAGTTCTTGTAGTTTCTCAAAATTGGGAAAAAAATGGGCTTGGATTTTAGAGTTGTTGCAGTCTAGTTAGGTAGTTGTGTTGTGTTTTTTCTCTGGGTAACTGGTTTTTGCATTTTTTTTTGCATTGAAAACTTGAGTTTTTTTTTATATGAGTGTTTGTGTTGCTCACGGTACACGTTGTTACTTGTTTTACACTTAGTTAATAGTGTTTTTCCTTTCAGTTTCTGCTCACGATGGCGTGTCAGGAGCTAATAAATGTGTTGGGTTTCTCTTATTTTCCAATTTTTTCTCACTAATCGATAATTATTACAGGATAGGGTTATGGTACTAATGATAAGCCACCGAAATCATCTTTTTCGGCATGTGCATCCCTGTTGGGTGAACAGGCCCTTACCATTAGTGTTATTCGGTTTTTTCCTCTCCCCTATTGAGGTCACTGTTTAATTTAGTGTACGATTTATTGATTTTGTCTCTTGTCCGTTAATTATTTTTCTTTTCCCCACTGCTGCGCTTTTTTTAGTGGTCGTTGTTTCGGATTGCTTGGTACGAATTTCCCGATTTCTGTGTTTGTTGAAGCAAAATTGTTGGGGGCATTCTACTGCTATTTAGGTAAAAAAAAATGCTAATTTTGGGAAAAATGATTTGTAACCTTTTCTAATTGTGTTTATTGTTTTTTTACTCGGGACCATTATGGATTTGCCTTTTTCAACCGACCTAAACGTGTCTGATGTCACGAGCAGAGAGAGCCTACTGGGGATTGAAGCCACTGAAAGAAATTAAGTAGGATCAATTTTTCTAATGTAACTATTACACAATACAGATTAACAAACCCACATCTTTCTCACTCGTCACAGATGGATAGAGAGAGCCTTGCAGCATCGCGTTTTGATGACAATTTCAACCCGGTGCATATTCGTGCTTCCTTGGCGAGGTTATCTCGGTGTGTTAATGGAATCACCCTCCCCCTCATGTGGGATAATAGGGTTAGGTATCAAACCTAAAGCAGAAGTGCTCCTCTAGTTGATTTAGCACAACAGAGTCAAATTAATTCCAATCACTCCCCCCTCTCCCGGTATACCTCTAATGTCTTCCAGAAATGATCAAATTGTTGATTTTTTAATTGAAATCGAAAAATCACAGCTTCTATTGATGCCCTATTAGCAAATAAGTCTAAGCAAGGTTGTAGAATTGAAGAAAATGAGAGGTCGAGTGTTGATAAGAACACTAAATTTCTGTTGCAAGAATCATTTTCAAAAAAAGTATGCCAACAGGAGCTTCCACACGTGTGAATGATGATTGGTTTGTAGGGCTGTAACGGTAATGCAGATGGTGCCTTTTTTATTCAAAAATCGGAATTTGAGAGGTTAATTGCATTTAAGACTAAATGGGAGAACCATCTTAAAACTCAACAAGTAGCAGAGAATCAAATTCATGATTTACCACGAAGTTGGTAAACTTTGTGACTTTGCAAAAGTTTCCTGGCATAGACAAAGAACACTCAGCATCTGATTTTCTGCGTGAATGCATTGTTGTCATGCAAACCCTGTCAATGCCATTCGAGACCTTTTTAAAAACTTGGATGCCTATTCACTTAACAGGTTTCACGTTACGTTGGTAGGAGGAGGAAAGTTTTACGGTAAACTGGGCTGAATTTGATTACAAGAGTCCTATGAATGTCGACAGAATGACAAATATGCCATTCAGAAAGAAAGGCAGGGGGATATGTAACTCTACTGGTATCGTCCCACCTTTGTAAGGGTGGTAACGGTGGGAGAGAGGAGAGAAAGGTGGTGGCGAAGGGGTCGAGGTTGAATGGGAGATCGGGAACAGAGTGGAGTAACTCCCCCTCCCACTCGAGGACGATCGAGCCGGAAAAAGGGGAGAGGGGGGAAGCCCGAGAAAAACACAGTCTTCTCCCCCCCCCCCCCTCCAAGTGTGGAAGGGGTGTAACGGGCGAAACGGAAAACGGGTAAAACGTAGTGCCACTGTGAGGTGGGGACTGATTAGCATAGGAAACAAGGGAAAGGGGTGATGAAGGAATGGCCATGGCCACAGGAGTAGCATCTAATGCAGGGGGAGGTGAGGAATGTCCGCGGT
>JAHWFP010223644.1:0-14361 GCA_023313725.1 Lithobius niger | reverse complement strand
GAATGTATATTTCTTTTACTTCTCGTTTAGTTCATGTTCTCCAATAAATTGATGAATGTGTCCCCCATGGCATTAGCCCATAAATTCATGGCTGCATATGAAGCCTGTTGATTAAATCTAATGAGCATGAATCTACTGCGATGGAAATCGATCAAACTCCCGTCCATTCTCCGTTCTTCCATTCTGTGTAAATTTGTTTCATCAGAGAAAGCACTTATAATTATGACTATTTCGCTTTGCACTCAAATCTAAGGCTGCATTTATGTCCTTATCTCACAAAGTCAATTTTCGGGTTCGCTGCCTGTTATAGTTAATGCTAGATTGGCTGGTTCAGGTTGCTTCTCGCTTTCGACATAAGGACACGTTTACGCATCCACTCGCCTTTCCATTCTCGCAGCTGAAATTTAATTGCGATGGCAAAGGTGTCGTTGCCACTGTAAGGGCTCGTTTACGCAACGACAGTTTTCTCGCTCACTAGCTTTTACTTGATCAATACTAAATCTGATGGATGCTTCTCGCCTTTACCGGAGTATGCGGCTTTCGAGTTCTCTATGCGTATTAGTAACCATGACAACGACGCGGACGAAAATCTTCTCCTCGTGCCTCGTGACACAGCGTACGATGCTTGCAACATTTGAGCGACGATTTATGACAACAAGAAAACAATTTTTGCTGCAGTACAAGACGACGGACTGTTTTTTGTATGCCGGCATTCGATGATTTGTCTTCGATTCGATAGCCACGAAATGGACGCCGTGTTGTATTTTGAATTCTCGCTGCGAGAAGCTATTTATTCTACCGACGTTTGATCATTGCTAGAAGCTGTACTTTGAGGGAGAATAGCAAATTTTGGAAATAGCGTGAAATGACAACAATCTTGTAGCAATGTTTAAAATTATATTGTAGCACTTTGTTCTTTATCCGTGTTATTATTTATAATACATACAATTTGTTATCTATTACCGCATTCATTTAGTAGCAACGGGAAACTAATCATAAATAAATAACGGTTGACTAGCAAATAGCAATCGGCGAGCGAGAAGGCCTTTTTGCGTAAACGCGCCCTAACAACGCTTCCTGGATTAGGTAAATCCGACATCGTTTGAGCAAATGATTGCAGTTTTATAATTCGTGACAGTAATATAAAGAGTTCCTCCTGACGAAATAGTTTTCCCAATTGCTGCAAAACTCAATTATTGAATCGTTTCGTTGCGAGAGGGCAGAGCTCATACCGCCGCCATGTTGGAATTCCAGATAATTTCTAGCTTCTAGCTGTGAGAATGCAAATGCGAGTGTTGTGTAAACGCGCCCTAACATGGCCTTTCGAGTGTTCTAAACCTAGTTGACCTAACCAGGGCAACTCAGCGTACGGAGATGCCCTCCTCGTCGCTCGAAGCACGAAGTATGATGCACCAGAGCAGTAGATCATGACAACTCTGTAGCTTAATGGTCGCGACGCCGTAAGGCGGCCGTCCTAACGCGGCAGATTGGTTGAGTTCACATTCATAAATGCCATCGATATGTTAGCTCGGTTAACCGTGGCCATTACACTATTCGACCCGACCAACAACAACATTGGGGGGGGGAGGTTAAAATGGCCGCCACGAGTTTTCAGAGGTCAGTTCGAGAATCGGCTAAGCAAATCGCATCGGTGAATTTTCTTACGGAGAGGCCCGCCATCTACTGCCAAATAGCGGCAACTGACTAACAACTTAATAATTCACTAACTTAATCACCCGGAAAATAGCTTATACACGTACAAATAAAGAAATTTGTGTAGTTTTGCCACAAAGCTATTAAATAGTCTCGACTGCACACAGCGTTTCATGTTCGTTTATCCTGGAAGTGTTTACAAAATGCGGCAACAAGACAAATCAATCGCGTCAGCGGCACTTTCGGCGGCCATATTGTCCAACCCAGTCTTCATCCAAGTCCGGCCGGTACTGTGGTGGAGCTATGGGTTAACAAGCCAAGTTCCGCTTTCTTTCAGAGGAGGGCGTTGCTGGTAGTAGAAGTAGGTAAGCTGTGACTGTCCAACGTACATTGTTGCTATGGTATGTTCTTACGTGACGCCTCCTGCTCATGTCGATTATGGCATCTAGGCCTAATCGATTATAGAGAATTCCGATTGGAATTAGCTAAAAAAAATTTTCCTTCTCGATTTCTGGTCCCTTGGCTGTGGCTGGCAGAGTGACAAGCCGCAAACGTATAGTTTTATCTCGGGACAAGTTGCCCGAATGGTTAGCATGATTACCTCTCATGTGCCAGAGGCCCCAGTTTTGAACCGAACTTCAACCACCCATGCCATTTTTGAGAAGAGAAGGGCCCTGCGATGGCTTGTACTCATGTCAATTGCGGCATGTAAAGATCTTATTATTTTTTGATTGCAATTACTTAGCAAAGTTGTCCCTCTCGCCATGGTATTACGGCTTCAGCTGGGAGCGGGTCAAATCTGTAGGCTGTTTTAGATGTACACAACATGATGACGTTGATTTTAACAACAAGAAAGCAAACTCTAAACTGCAGTAAACAAGCGGCTAGAGCGACTACCTAGTCGCATCCGGTCTTCTATACAGTTCTGCCACTACCAATGGTGAGGCGCACGCTTCTATCGCGCATTGCAACAGCTATCTCTATTATACAATCTAAAAGCAGTAACCATCACAATAATTGCCAGTTAAAAATGTATTAGCTTTTAAGCTTATTTTAGATTTTAGATGTTTTCTCAACTTTTAGGCCTAATTCTTACCTGGAGCTTTAATTTCGTAAGTAGCAGCTAACGGATATTTGCTTTGTATAATACGCCTATTCATTTTTGCAACACGGCGCGCCTTCGGGCACGGCAGTTACAGTGTTAAACGTAACGCGCAACGTAGCCTATATACATCAGTGGTTGTAGGGGAGTGACGGGAGACACGCTGTTGATGAAGCCAGGAGCTACTCGTAGCAACTTGACGTTACCGTGGTAACGTGATTTTAGGCCTAATTTTCCTTTTTTAGGTCTAATTTTTTTAATACAATTTTAATTTCGTAAGTAGCAGATAAGCCTAATGGAGAATCTGGTTTGATGGTAAGCCCATACATTCATGCAACAATGCGACGAGACTATTTTAAACGAAGCTAAAATGCTTTTGTTTTTGCGGCTGCAGTGTTATCCTTAGGACATCAATTCGACGATCAAATGTTAATATTTAATTTAATTAGGCCGAATAAGTCTATTAGCTAATTTTTGACACTGAATCGAACGTTGTAAAGAGTGGTCGTCAATTTCTGGTACCGTTGCGAAGTTAAAAAAAGCGACGGACGGACGGACAAAGTCGTTGCAATAGTCTTCTCAGTCGGTACGGCGGTACAGAAGACTAAAAATGGCGGACTCCACGTGGCCACGTCGTTTGATTACCGCTAGGTTGTTGTTTGTGCAAAGATGACATAAATTTTGGAAATATCGAGAAACGACGATATGTTTCAGCAATATTTAAAATTACTGTTATACTTTGTGCTTTTTCCTGTTGTTATAATCAAAAAACAAAATCGAACTAATTTGATGTCTAAGTTAAGGTTTAACTTAACCAAAGTCAAAACAGGACAGTAACAAACAGGTTTCATATACCACCATGTTTTGCAGTGTTTTTCTAGCAGCATCCCAGTTGTTAGCCGGGCGTCCCGCTGGGCTCTGTTCTAGGTCCGCTTTTGTTTTTACTATTCATTAATGATCTTACTTGTGACCATACCTTTGCATTTTTAAAAAATTTGCTGACGATATCGAGCTATGCAATAATGCACAACAGCCGAGATAGTGTAAACGTTGCTTTAGCAATTAACCATCTGTATTAGTTGAGTGGGCTAAACTACCCATTGTTGCTGAAAATATACTGTCCTAAAATAGTATTTTATTCAGTCTTAAATTCCAACATCCATCATGTAAACAAAACTAAAGACTGCGGGTTTGGTTTTCACCATCGATCTTAAACCAACCATTCACTGTAAACAGGAGTCAGACTGGCTAACCAACGCGCTGATGATTAAATGCTGTTTCATTGGCGGTGATTATCACACTTTGATCTGGGCCTTGAAGGTGTTTGTACGCCCACTGTTGGAGTATGCAACCCCAGTTTGGTCGTCTTATCAGGTTAGGGATATCGAACGTATTGAATCTGTGCAGCATTCATTTACGAGGTCCATCAGTAAAAGTAAAAAAAATAAATCATACACTGAAAGACTGGTCATGACAGTCTTGGATACTATCAAACTCCATCGGTTGAGAGCAGATCTTTAAATGACACTCAACGTTCGGGTGTTAATCCGTTCTTGTTTTTTATTCACAGGGAGAGGCAATAGAACACGGGACGTCCTCTGAAATTGGTGGTCCGAAAGACCTGTCGGGATTGCCGGAAGTATTATTTTTTTTTTGCCAATCGTGTTGCTATCGTCTGGAATGCGTTCCCCTCTCAGGTGATCTTGTTGCGGATTTGGTATCTTTCATAAAAGCATTATCAAAATGTGCCTTGTCACCGTATCTTCGCCGATTCTGACATTTGTATACCTGTGGGCTTCTGTTTTATTTGTTACAGTTTTTTTGGTCTTGCTTTTTGACTGAATCATCGATTTGGGACCTTGTTTTGGATGAGGATTTTTTCTGGATCCTTGGGAGATGTGTGTTGTTCTTCTTTACCGTTCCTGTTCCTGTTGCTTAGAGCCGCAACTATATTTCTGGGCGTGCGGGGGATTTTTAAGGACTTTTGAATTTTTAGTCATAGCCTTGATTTGGTAGATGTGGAAGATCCGTCTGTTACCACGTTATAGTATTCAAGTGTTCAGAGGCCCCCGGACTGTGTTTGAAGGACCCCAAAATATGACCAAGCTGTCGACGCGCCATTAAGCCTCATCTCCCCTCCCCCCCCCCAAAATACATGGTGACCCGGATTTGCCTCGCCCCCGCCCCCTCGCCATAGTTTCCACCATGCTGTTGCCTCTTCTCTTTGGCAACAAATATTTATTTATGTATTTATTTTGCTCTACGTGAAACTTTACTGCTTCATACAAATGTCATCCCCGTTTTTATTTAAAGACAGTGATAATTAATTAATGGTTGCCCTGATTGCCGAACGACATCAAAAGGGCGATGCTGTTTGATTGGAGAATACTGGAAAATTACGCCAATAAACCTAGAGAAGTTAGTGTTTATCAGGTGTGTGTGTGCTTTGTGTTTACCTAATTATCATTAATTACAAAGCTAATGGGCGTCCAATCTAGCTTCATTTGCTCAGTAGCACAAATATTTCCGCTGGTAATTGGTTTCCGTATTCTGCAGTTCTGCATCTTACAGTATTCTTTTATCCAGGAGTCAAAACGACAAAAAAATTGAAGACAGCAGTAAGGGTTTCACCTGGGGCAAACATTACAGAGCACGTGATATCAGAAACCATACAGGAAATATTTTTTGCGTTCCTTCCCTGTTTTGAATCCGATTCAGTTAAACTTTACCTTTAACATCAAACGTGCTCGTTTTTGTTGTTTTTTTAGTTTGTGATGCTGTGCGTACCATAATGATCTTCATTACTTTTGCTCAGTCAAGACGAGCACTTCATTTCGCTTGTTTCGCCCGCGTTCTTTGACAGTTAATTTAACGTGCACTAAACACTACAGAACCTTGTGGTATCTGAAACCTTATAATATTTCAATGTTTTTCAATTTTTGCAGGAGGTACAGATGTATGACAAGATTTAGATTAGGGGTTTGAATAACATCTCTGTAATGTGTGGTGCAGTGGCAACCCGGACCACTGCACTGTGACTGAGGTTGGCGCTAATGACCAAGTTGTCGACGCGCCATTAAGCCTCAATTCCCGCCCCCCCCTTATAATACTGGAAACCTTATGTGTGCTCCTTTCCTCTTGTTGCTACCAGTGTGTATGAGTTGACGTCTAGCCACAATTATTGCAGTAAAACTACAGGACGGTAAGTCATATGGGGAACATTTTTGCTGTAACACGGAAGGGTGACGTCAAACCACTATAGCGTGTAGAACTGGGCCGTTATAAGAACCTACGGTGGAGTACAACTCTAAACCCACATTAGGGAGGGAAGGTGGAAAGCCAGTATTATAGCACTACACCTATTCCCTCACTAGCTTTCTACCTGTCAACGGGGTCTGAGTTGGTGTATGCCTTTCTTTCTTATAATGGTCCAGCTCTAAACCAAGTCGTAATAAACATAATGCTTCCTCTTCACGTTTCCTTAAAACACACGTGAATGGTTGGCTTACGAGCATTGTTAGAATCTATTTAATTTTCGGTACATTTCAACCTACAGGCATGGCGTGCTGTATAGCTGAGTACTGTCGTGTCTAAGGGAGCTTTGGAATGTGTTGTGTTATAGTGTGTAGTGTGTAAAAAGATTAATAAACAAAAACGGAACGTTAAATGTTTAGAGTAAGGGTCTGAAAGTCAAAAGATTGCGGCACATCAACAAACATCACTTCACCGCATTTTTTTTTTGTAGCCAGTAACATTTCTGCAGAAAGGGGTACGCTGATTGATTGAGCAATTCGAGCAATTTGTGCGTGAAGTAAAGAAACCGTTTCAACAAAAAATCTATTCTATTTAACATATAAACTGCAGACATTTTAAGCTCTTCGGATGAACTTGCTGTGTGCAACAAAAACTTGGGTATTTAGTCCGTACATCGATCTTGTGGTGTACTGGGTGTCGATTAAAGTATAGGAAGCTTGGATCGATCGATGCTAAGTGACCAAAGCGTCCGTTGTTTGTCACTTTGAGTGCTCAGTTTTCGTTTACGGTAAATGTTAATTCGGCGGTGGTTCGGTGCTTATGAAGATTAGCTATTCGCCATTTCCTCCTTCATAATTTCATTTCCGTTCTTCAAACAAACGGACGTTTATGCGCATCTTGGGAAATCCTCCTTGACATGTGCTAATCTGCCTTTTAACAGATGGCTGGCTGCTCTTTCGCCATTGCATTAGCACACAAATATACGAACGCGTATAACAGTCCAACGTTAAGAGTGGAAGATTCTATCGATTTGTTTGCTTAGTCAGGTGAATATTCCGTGTTTACAACATATGGTTAAAAAAAAAAACAAGAGAAGCTGGCTGTTTGGTTCCTTAGTATTCCTAAAATTGGTGTTTATTTAGACAGCTGCACAATGAGAGGAAATGAAATGTATTAAAATCAGTGCCGAATTAAAACTAACATACAATCTTCCAGCAACATGAATAAATTGCTTTAAAAGGACATGACCTCTCACTATTTCCACGCGTAGCTTTGCAACATTTCTTAAATTTTAAGTAAACCTATTCTCCTACGAGGAAAAATACAACAAACTGGATATGTTTGTCACATTTAAATACGTTTGACCATGAATATGTAGACTGGGATGTGGGGCTAGCGTAATATAGGGCTCTCGCCAGGGCCCATTCTAGTGGTGTTTGTAAATCGTACTGGATGGAGCCATCGTCATGCTTGCATGCAAAGTAATGGAGGCTTTGCGCAAAGGACATTACTTAATTTTTGCCATGTTTTGGCTCCCTTTCCCCGTCACACTTTGTCACAACTTTTGCAACTCTACCACCCCCCCCCTCTCCCCACCCAGAAAATAATAAACGCCGAACCCCCTTCCCTTCTTTACTGATGAAGAGGTTAACGATTTGAGAAAATCCGGCAATTTTTTCGTGAAATTCATGAAATTTTTTTCCAGTTTTGCTTTATATCACATGTTTTGGTTTGAAGATTACTCCCTGGTGAAACAATGTACCCACAATTGTCATACACTCAACTCAAACCGATGTAATTTTCGGCATAGATTGCATTCTTCTTCACGTAAAACAACACCAAACATAAAGAAAGGCCCTTAAATAATAATAAAATACCAAGAATAAAACTTTACTTATAATTTTAAAAGAAAGACACTTAAAACCTAAGACAACCAGAGCTGCTGTGCCAGGTCGCCATCTTGGAATGACATCATGAAAATTTAGATAATTATGACAGGAAGGCTCTGAAATAGGTCAGACCACGTTTGCATGGTTATAAAAAACTTTTTTACACAATTCAAAACTCTTTGTTTAGGGGCTTTTGTTTATGTTTGGTCTTGTTTTAGGTGAATAAGGCTTGCAATCGTGGCTGAGTGGTGAGAGAGCTCAGCCTGGTTGCTGGAGGTTTCCGGATCTGGTCGAATCCCTGAAAAGGGGACCTTGGCAAAGTCCTTCTCAGGGCTTCCGTCGAGGGCAGCATGAGAGGCTACCATGCTTCTTCAGCGGCTAAGGAACTATTCTGGCCAATTCTGGACACTCTTTCGACCTCTACGATGATCGGAGGTTTCCCGGATCGAATCCCTGGGTTGGAACCTCCCTTTACCAGATATTTTTTCTTAGATTTTGTATCTTCTCTACCAATGTTCAAAATTGAGCCGGTTCAGCAACACGAGCATTCAATTGCTTCGGCTGACTTAAGGCTCAAAAGAAATTAATTAAAAAAAAATAATGCTGGAGGCTGTTTGAGTGTATTATATGACAATTGTGGGTCCATTGCTTTATCAGGGAGCAAACTTCAAGCCGATCTACATTACCAACAAATTAATTTTTTCATCGCATATTTTGGTAGTTATGGAAGAATTTTTTCAGATTACTGACGATCTACTGTGACCTTCTTGCGAACCACGCACTTATTTAGCAGTCCTTAAGTCCGTGATGGGGTGCAATTCCAATACAACTACAAATGGTTCTGTAAAATTTATTGCAAACTCATTTTTATGATTAGAGGTCTCGGAATGGAGACTTCTAGCCAAAACACATTTTTTAAAAATAATCGCGCGATCAATGATCCGCCGTATTCATTATGCAAACAAGATTAGTTCGTATTTCAAAGCAACAGTTAACAAGCCAAAGTTATCAGCTGATCTGTTTACCAAGCTCCAATGAACGTTAATTAAAAGCTCGCGCGCACTTGATTACCAACCTTTCGTTTCAATTTGAATAGAAATTAGCCGACAAAACGACAGCGGCATACTATTGCACGATTGGACAAATCTTAACTCCAGAAACCAATTAGAAATTGTTTAAAGCTCGGAAGCACTACAATTTCTGGATGATTAGTACACTACTAGAGTTACCCGGCGTAAAATTCCGCCGGTCTAGCTGGTTTCCACGAAATTGCGCATCGCAGGGTATTACGTATCCAGAATATTTTGCATCATTTGACATTCCAGGACAGTA
Organism: Lithobius niger; assembly: GCA_023313725.1. Classification (NCBI taxonomy): domain Eukaryota; kingdom Metazoa; phylum Arthropoda; class Chilopoda; order Lithobiomorpha; family Lithobiidae; genus Lithobius; species Lithobius niger. The sequence goes on along the minus strand of JAHWFP010223644.1, from coordinate 5,130 downwards.
CTGTCTAAATCAACAGATAGCTTGGTCAAATTTATCCCTTTTTTAGCTGGCTCCCATGAAATTACGTAGTACTGCATTCCAGTCAGTGGTCAAATGATGACGAAATAACTGCATCAAAAGAAATGTTTTTTTTTTTAATGTGTTTATTATTACACACTTCTTTTGTATGTATGCATGAAAGAAGTTGGCTTAGGCCTACTTGTTTTTCGTTTGCTAAATTACGAAGCCTATACCGGATTATACCGGATTGGGCCATTCGTTGCTGCCCGTCATGTTCTGTGAACCCCCTTTGCACTCTGTTTTCTGCGTAGGGAACCTCTCGCTACCCGAGGGGGCTTTGTCAGATGGCACCCGCCGCCTTGACAAAGTCTGCGGTATGGTTAAAATAAGTTAATGTATACTTTCAACTAACAATTAGAAACTTCAAAATACCAGTATCACCTGGTTGATTTTGGTTTCTATTGCCTTGTGAAAATATACATTACTTTTGTCCCATCCTCCTCCCTTCAAGTCGCCATCTGGGCACAGTAGAGGTTCGTAAACATGAGCTACAAGCTCCGTTCGAGTTTATATATGATGGAGGCTGCGTGGTAGGATGTGCGGTGGGTAGCGATGCAGAAGGATATCTTCGAATTAAATTTTCTAAATCAAACAGCATTAGGAGAAGTAGAATGCTTAAAAAAAGGTAATGCATATTTTCACAAAGCAATGGAAACCAAAATCAACCAGGTAATACTTGTATTTTGAAGTTATATTAGCTTATTAGCATGGTTTAGTTTTTACGTTGGTTTCGTCGTTTCTTTGCTTTCGTTCACACTTTTATTTTGCTTTCGTCCATTGTTATGTTTACCGCAATATAAAGATGGATGAAAGCAAAAAAAAAGCCAAAACCAATGTAAAAAACCTGTAAGTTAAATTTGATGCCACTACATTTATTGTAAATTTCCCATTTTGTACCTAGCAGAACAACAAAACAAAATAACCCTTTCTTCTAACTCACACATCATCGCAATCCATATGTTAAAAGAATCCATCATCGCAATCCATATGTTCATTAAAATAAAAAAGAATTTAACTTCTTGTTATTTGATCCAAAAATACCCTAAGTCACGTTCGTGAGGCAAGTTGCAACCATCCAGGTTTTATCGTCGGAAACTGCACTAAAAAAAATATTAGCATGTAAAAAATTTGCAAAAGTTAATTGTCTGTGTTACCAATTGCAGTGCATCATAAATTTACGGTCAACCGAAAGGCTAAAGGGCTATATTACTTTGTACTGATGTTATTTAAGAAGCAGTCCAATATAGAGCAGATGATTGTACTGCAGCAGTTGATTTCCCTCTGGTACTAAAAAGCCGTTCTGTCTTGGAACGATTTCTTGTTCTAATTCTCAAACCATTCATTTGCTACATCATGTCGTCGCAGTTTTCCTTCGTTCTTATGTATATTCTCCTATGGTCGACTGGGAACTCAAACACAAACTGACAAGCACAGATAAAAAACTACCTTAACAAAAAAAGAGTCTGCATGTTTCACAAATTATAAATGCACAAACAAATGCACTCAGACGAACCAGACTGAAAATGTAAAACAACAAACACAGACGAAACAAATAATAATAAAAAAAAAATTATACATTTTGAATACATACAGTAGTCACTTTCTGACATTAAAAAATATTCGTGTTCTCTGGAATTGGAGTTCAAATTAAAGTTCGTTTCGTTCGAGACGTTTTTATTTCTGTACCTTCCCAACTGTGAGTTCTATGGGATAGGAGCTCTAATGTTTTTTTTTTTCCTATTAACTGCTTCAGATATTTGACATGTTGCGTTCTGTTTAACTATTAGTTAGTTAGATTGTCTTTAGAAAACAATATGAGGATGTAAACATCAACTATGAATCCAGGCGGACAAATGGCAATTCTCCTCCATCGCATTATAAAGTAGTGATATCACGCCACCAAGAAAAGGCCGCCATGGTTAACCCAGTTAACAAGATATTTTTATGTACTGCCCTCCTCTTTAATGCTGTTCGCATTCTAAACCTCTGAATCGTGAAGTATTTCGGCCAAAACACAATGTACTACTAAGAAATTAATGAAACTTTAAAATTGGTAGAGATTCGGTGTGCCAAACAACATTTCAATGACAGAGTAGGTATGAATCGAGGACTGCTTCCTCATAGGTTTAGTTTATTAGCATGGTTTACCTGTATGTAGATAAATAAAAAGAAATGAAATTACAGCGAGAAAACAAATAAACAAACTCCCGTCATAGTGTACGCAGTGGTTTTCATTTTAACACCAGACGCTAAGACGGGAGTTCATAAATTTACTACATCTACTGAATGGAAATTGTTGGCAATTGTATTCAAAGTGTTAGTAATTTATTTCATTAGTCAACAAACAAGCGAAATGGGCTAAACTATTTTAATTTTAGTTATGAATGACAAAAGACTGACGCAATAGAGCAGCGTCATGTGACGTCATATTAGCTACAAGAGAGATAGCTGCAAGGGGCACTAGATTGAAATGGAGGGTGAAACGACTGCACTTCTAGTCAAGCCAGTGTTTTGAGAACGGATTTCATCGGCTTTAAAAAACGTTGTTTCCTCCAATCCCTTATGATGCTAGGTTGTAATTGGAAAAGAAAAGATTCCACCTGCTTAAAAATGTCAGCAACTGCCAACAAATGACAAAAATCGCGCGTCATAGGCCTAAGAAATTCGCTCTAACAGCATTGGCTTCAGTAAGACGCTCTTCTTTTCCTCCTCCAGTGACCCTTGCAGCTAATCCAGTTAATGGCTCCAGCATACAGTTATGTGTACAATAATACTACGTTGTGTCACTGCCCTATAGGAATATTTACTGTATTTATATTGTGTATTCAGGGCAATCTGCACTTGGATTCATTTTTGACTAGGGATTGTTTGTTTTGTCTCTCATACCACATCGTTCTGTCCAGCCTTATTCACAAAACGACTTTAGAATGACTGAATCCATTATTGAGAAATAATTATGGCAAAGTTTGTTTAAATTAATGGACCAAATCTAAATTTATCAAAATCAAATGATACTTATGTTGCAATTCAAATTGTAAAATGCTGATTGTTACATTAGCGCACAGTGCATTACTGAAATCAGGTGAGAGAAGGCACTGTAGTATTGCACATTCTAAATGAAATAATCCAGGGAAGTGCACAGGCCAGGGGAAATTAACTTAATTTTTTTGTCGGGACTTTTATTTATTTATTCTGTGTTTTTACCCTTTCTGCCCCTGTTTACACCCCTTTCATGGATTTTCCTTTACTGCCTCTCTTTGTACCACTTTCTTATCCGTTTTTGCCCCTTAGGGGTCTAACGTACTAGGCGACCAGGCCGCACGACCAGCCAATGAGAATGATTAGTGCGTGGATTTACATAAACGATAAGCATTCTCACCGGCTGCAGCGACCTGGTCGCCTAGTGCGTTCGAGCTCTTATTTTCCCTTTTTTAGTACGTTTTTGGCTCCAAAAAATGACGTCCGTCTTTTTTTTTTTTTACAAAAAGAGCACTTTGCCATGAGGGCAGGGGCTTGCGTCCCTCCAGGTACCCCCCCCCCCCCCTTTTTAGCCTGAGACAGGAATTTTGAAAGGCTAGTCCAGTAAGAATCTGCATACGGTAGGCTAATTAAACCCATTATGTCTGCCTGTATGTGTGTATGTATTTATGTGTACATGTGTATGTTTGCATGTGTAACACACCATCTATTCACCAACTACTTGGTTAATAAATATACCAACTAGTTAGTCAATAAATGGGATTATTTAGCTGTCTTTACGTCCAGATACCCAGACGTGGGTTCAGAGCCTGCTAACGAGTTCTGACCCATCCCTGGTGTGTAGGGTGGGGGGAATTCAGGAATTTGGACCATTCAAAGACTTTCCATTGAGGTATTCTAGAGCAGCGTTCGGCTTCTCTAGCCAAGCTACGGTGAAGGGAAAGACTGTTCCCAGAACTCCTTATTCGTGACGTCAGTATGAGACAGAGGGAGTATGACGTAGAGGGAGTCCTGTATACATATAGGGGCTTCCGCTCATCATGCTGCTAGACATTTAAGGCTGGACAGCCAAGTTCAGCGCATACGGAATTCTGGAAATACTACAACTATGATATGGATTATTCTATGATACACACTACAGTGACTGTTGACTCAGGATTTATAATGGGGATTAATATTCCGGTAAATATTGTGCACAACGAAGAAGTGCAGCTGGATTAGTATTTAGTGCTAGTGAGCTTAAGATAATCGACGTCACGGACACACTTAATATCCCTAGACAAGTGGGCTCTGAACTGAACATGGTTGTAAGGCAACTTACATACTGTTTGTTTAATTCTGGATTGTTACATATGTAAACGTCTTTTTCATGCAACGATAGCTAAACGGTACGAGTGACCAATGATTAAATGTAACCAGCATAAGATCATAAAAGACGACTTTGAAATAGGATGATCATTAGGACCAAAAGGAGCCACTAAGTAATCTCCACCCTGGAACCCTGCCGGCCATAACAACAAAACCAATGACAACAATAACAAAAGAAGAACAATATGGCGAAACGCAGAAGGCAGTGAACTAGCACAAACATTACTCCAAGAAGAAGAAGAAGAAAAAGAGATCCACACTGTCCACAGGCAACACAAAAACCAGAAAACATGACTGAGACACAAAGTACACAAACACAAGACTAGTGCCAGCAACGGAAAACATAACACTTAATCCTGGTCCCTAATTAACAAGAAAGATGCAAGGGTGTTCTCAGCCTGATGACACTCAAAAATCGTGGTGGAAGGATTCAAGAGGCGAGAGAGAAACATGTGACTTGGAGATACTGAGAAAGAATGTTAGACTACAGCCTTAGAAAGGATGACAACATAAATACAAAATGGAATTATGGCAGACAAAACGGCTGGAAAAAGATCTGTTGCTAAAACCAAACCAGACATCAGACAGCACAAATGTGTGCTTCAGAATTCGAAATAGACAAGACATGACGAAACTTAACAAAGGATCCACAACAGGACACTCCACTCCATATACCTATGCCACATGGTAGCAGGAATTTTCCTTAATATGCCACATGGTAGC